>KK112603.1:305526-348069 GCA_000611955.2 Stegodyphus mimosarum
AAAAAAACTGAAAAGTTTAAGATTTTAAATTAGGTCTAAAGGGGTGATTTTTAATGTTTTGTCTGTTACCTTTATTTATTAAATATTATGTTCTTCGCACTTAAACCATAAAATTCATTTCAACAGCAACATGGCAAAATAGAATTTCCGATACAGTTCCGCGTGCTTTAGATAAAAAGGTTTTATGTCTCCGTAGAGTGTTTCCATTGCTCACTTTTAAATCGTTTGAGTCTGTTCACCAAAAATTCGTTAAAGTTTTACAAAATATGAAATAGATAATAAAACAAATTCCAAATTCGGGCTTCCAGATGCGCATATTCGGATAGAAACGTACGTTATTCAAAATTGGATGGTTCTAGGTACCGTTGTTTTATCACATTTTGGAGAAATATATATACATTTATGCAGATTCTTAATTATTTAATTTCTTTAAATATAATACAGGGCTTCAATATTTTGTGGCAACAGTTTGAAAAGTGATTCAGACTTTTAATATATCCAACGCAAAATCGCAAAACGAAAACAATAGTTCTTCAGGGACAAAGCCTCTTTGGACTAAAAAAAATTAAAGTGCTTTTAACTGTATCTGGTGTTTTAGGTTTTTCTTTATTTTAAGTTTTTAATAAAGATTAAGTTTTAATTTTCAGTTAATTAAAATTTTTTTTATGTTTTTATGCATTTTTGACTTGCCGCGAAATGAGACCTGAATTGATTGAGTTAGATCTTTAATGAAATCCGACGAAATAAGTTTAAATGAAGTGCGGCAAAAAATGTATATAATTTAATAGGCCGTACGAAAAAGGTCAAGTGGCATTCACATCAGATATTTTAATTGTGGCTCTATGTCATTATATACTAGTTTGGATTTCCTATTTAATGTTTACTGTATTTCAAATACTCAAACATTTAATTATTTTTACTGCAGCGACTTGGTTAGAATTATTCTACAATTAACGCGAAAAGGAAAACTTGAAGTCGTTGCATAACAGCACAACACTGTTGACTCGCATGGCTTCATAAAGCTCGTGATATTTTCAAAAATAAAATTTGATATTTTTCCATGATTAATAACGTGGTGTTTCCTAATTATTTATATTTTATGCAAGATAGAATGATATGCTAGTTTAACCCAATCTCTTATCTGATGAATCACACGAGGCAACCCGCCCTGTAATGCTTTGTGTTTCCATGCTCACCTTGAGGGCATCACAAACAGGAAAGAACAGTTCTGCAAACCGTTTATTCGATTTTAATTGCGTGGATGTCCGTTTATTCGTAGGCGCTGGTAACAATTTTTCATTCAGACGGACGATGGGATCCGCGAATGTTATTAGTACACCATTATGACGTGTAAATCGTAGTTTTTTGGAGTACAAAACACCCCATTCATAACAATTTCTGGACGTCGGGCGTAACTCGGGCACTACCCTTCGGCGAAATACGTATGACCGTTTTTCGGATCTCCACCTGTTAACAGACACGCCCACTTACCCTTTTATTCTCGTGCGAGTGTTACATTGAAACACGCTGGAGGAATAAATGAGTTTAAACAGAAAGAAAGCAGACGATGTTCCGACTCTCTGGAAATTGTAGGTGGCGTGGTGTTAACTTTTGTTGCAAATACGATTCGCAGGCTTTGTTTGACGAGAAAATGAAATGTTATACATATCAAAGGTTCAAAACGGCGGTAGGTTGGTTCAATTGTGAATGAATTCAAATGGTTAATAACTACTTAGCGCAAGAAATTTATGCTGGATTACAAAACGAAGAACAGAAATGTTGGAAAGAATGAAAGTTGTGTCAGCAAACTCGGAAGAAGTAGGTGACAAGGAGTTAATGATTTCGATGCTAATATGAAAACGAATAGAAAAATTGAGAAAGGATTTTTAAATTAAAAATTCGGAAAATAGGCGAGTTTGTCACGCATTTTTTCGCTTATCCCCTCCTCTATCTTAACATTTTAAACTTGTTCGTATAATTTTTCTCTATCCTGTATTGTACATAGCGTTTCCCCCTCTGAAAGCTATTTTATTGGTGAGTTATGCTCCCTTGGTTATTTTCATTTTTATTCAGCATACGCGTTTGCATTTTGGTAGTAGCATTCCATCCATGTTGTTTCTTCCTGCATTTATTATTTAAACCGTATTTTGTGCAGCTTCTTCGTTAATATACCCAGATATGGCAGGCGTTCTCCCACTTAAGAAACTTTCTAAACGTGTGATTTTACCTTACTTCTATTATTTACCTTCCAACTCACTGTAGCCTGATGTTATTCTATCTTTCGAAATCCGGGTCTTTTGCTCGCGTCTTTCTCCTTCCTTCTGCTTTGTTCTTCTCTAATGAGACTTCATGGTCTATCATTATTTTTTAACATTTTCCCCCTGAAGATGAAAAATAGAATTTTTTATTTCATTTTTCAAACACCGATGATGATCGGCTTTCGGAAACTGGATCACCAAAAATTGTTTGGTTGCCTTTGGAGAATTTACCGTGTTTCCTCCTATATTTTTCTCCCTAGCTTTTCAGAGCTAAGTTCTGAAAATTTTAAAAATATACTTATAACTTTTCCCTTTGTCTGTTGCACAAAGGTTTCCCTTCTGAGAGTTAGTTTACTGGTAAACTGATTATTTTTATTTTTATTTGAAGTATTAAATTTTTATTTTAACTTTTGTATTAGTATTTCACAAATCTTACTTTATCCTGAATTTATTATTTGAAAACACATACTGTGCATATTCTTCATTAAAATACTCTGCCAAGGCAAGAGTTATCACACTTAACAAACTTTCCAAACATAGGATTTCACCTTACTTCTGTTATTTACGTTCCAGTTCACTATGGTTTTATCTACTGCTGATATATTCGATTTTTCTAAACCCTGGTATTTTATTCCCTTCCCTTTGTTCCTTCGATGTCCCTCTTGGGAACTGCAGTCAACACTCATTCATGTGAGGTGCCCTTGGGGCTGAACAAGGTAAATATGTAGACCCAGTTATCGTCAGATATTTCTATGTTAATGTTACTCTGTATTCTTATTGGAATGTAGGTTTCTCTTAAAGATTGTGATAGTTCACAGCAATTTATTCATTACTACCTTTTACTTATGTTCTTACTGTAACTTTGTTTTTCGAAAATTAAGTTACTCACATTATTTTCCCCTCTTCATTTTCGACGGTAAAATTAGGTAAAAAAATCTGATGTGTACACCACATGACTTCCTTGCACGGAATATTAAATTATACGCATTTTGCATTTCATTTAAACTTATTGGATTGAATTAAATCTACGTACTTCGTCGATAGCGCTTAAACCAAAATAGAACAAATGCACTCTTTAAAATTCAACATATTTGTTTACCATAGCGACACTCTGGCGCTAGGTTCATTTAACAGCGTTACATCCCATTCATTTTATAACCCAGAATGCATAAAAATTGTGTATATCATCTGAAGAATTATCTATTCTTTGCCACATATTCTATTTAAATACTATAATGAATCTAAAACTATGTGTAAAAGAATTTAAACAAACAACAACAAACAAAAAGGAAAGTTTTTCACAGACGATTCAGTATTCCTCATTCAATTAATTCAGTTCTCACTTCGCGACAAGGCAAAAATACGTAAAAACTCAAAATATCTATATCAAGCTAGGTTTCTATTTCTGCAAACAATTTAAAATCCGGCGAAAAAGCAAGTTTATTTTCACTTCGATTTTGAATGACTCTGTCGACTTTGAGGGCGATGACACACAGGTCCTTCTTCTTCAGAAGCCAAAACACATCTGCATACGTTTCTTTCCTTGGAAAGAGCATTTTCTGAAACATCTATGCCAATTGAAGTTGCTTTTTTGACGAATTTAACGATTAATTATACAGCATCGGTGAAATAATTTCTAGGAACCTTATGAAGCGTTTATACAGGAACTTTGCATTAACGGAATTGTTACGTGTGTACTGTTTCGCAATGAATTGAATGCGCACAGAACCGATGATAGCTTGATTAAATTTATTTTTTCAGAAGAAATACTTAACAGTTCTGAAACTTCCCGCAAAAGTACTAGTGCAGCTCTTAGTACCACAGAGCACAATCAGTAGTTACTCTTCAAACTACGTTAAGAACGTTAAACAAAGAAACAACGCGAGGAAAAGCGCATCTAAAAGGCGGAAGTCCTCAGCGAAATCTCAGCACTCCGAAGTCAGCTCTGAACTAGCAACCAAGAACTAATGCCGTCATCGGTGTTATATAATCCCCCCGGCCGCCGAGAAATTTCTAGGATCTTCGATTTCTCGAGATTACTGGAAGGCATATGGTTAAAGTTTCATATGAGGGCCGGATACGGTTACAGTTACACATACGGATCAATTATAATTATTGAATTACAGTACCATTATAATTATACAAGGACCGGACCTAAATATCGCCAAATGGTCACCAAGTTTGGCGTCGAAAATCAGTTGCCAAGAACATCACCAGCTCGGCGATATCTCATCAATTTAGTGAGATAACCTTTTACCTCAATGTTAAAGAGACTTGCACTTGTAATCTTAATTTTCCAGCACAGCTTAGTATTTTCTGACTTTTCATGTCTCATTAAATAAAAGTACTACAACTTCGCATATAATTTCACTAAAATTATTTACATATACACAAAATTCCTAACAATATAATAAACAATACACAAACAAAATTTTGCACTTAATAATTAAAACTCTGTCAAAGTAATTATTTATATGTTAAGTTAGCTATTATTTATATTAAACTAGAGGAAGTACCCGATGCCAGTTAAGTTAGATTGACAGTAATGCATCTAACAACAGAGAGAACGATACCGCTGTAATCCTTCTCTACTAACGATGCAAAAAATACGATTCATAGTCATACATTTTTCAGTCTGATGCGATATGGAACCCACATAAAAAAGTTCGATAGAAAAATAAGCTAATTCTTTCTCATTATATCAGCAACAATGGCACGCAGTTTTTAACGATTTTCGTCTTTCAAATCAAATGGTTGTAAAAGCTCATGTTCCATCCAATATTCATCTATATTCAGTTTTAGTCGATTAAAGGTGGCAAAAATATTTATCACAATTTATGAGAAATCAGTAAAGCGAACAAACAAACACGCATTTTCTTTATATGCATAGATTTTTGTAAAACTTACGAATTTTTGATTAACAAACTCTACGATTTGAAAGCTAGCAGTAGCAACACTTTTCGAAATAAATCTCCAACATGCGATACTGTTGCCACTCGGAAAAATGAGTGCGAAAATTAGCGCTTTCAGAGTTTTTAATTAATATCTCGGCTTATTAAAGTCGTACGAAGATGGGAACTGTTGAAATGGCTTCCTACAAATTTTGGAATGGAGAGTAATGTATTTAATGTTTGGCAATGCTATTTTTATTTCGTTGTAAAAGTTGGAAATTTTTTATTAACAAACTCTACAATTTGAAAGCGAGCAGTGGCAACGCTTTTCGAAATAAAGCAGATTTTCATCGCCAGCTTGCGAGACTGTTGCCAGTCGGAAAAGTGAGGGAGAAAATTATAGTTTTTCCGATTTTTTAATTAATATCTTTGATTTTAGCTACTTTTTAAAAAAAAAATGGACGTTGACCTTTTTCAGAACCCAGAAAAGAATTGTAGAACGTTTGGTGACGATAGCTAAAGTAGTGGCTGAGTTGTTAGAGGAAAAACACACAGACTTTCTTCTTTATACATATAAACAAGCGGATTAATTAAATTCCATTGCTGTTTAGAAAGACATTTTTTCTCGCAGTTTAATATTATCTTTCGGTTATTGTTATTAAAATAGTAGTGGACAAATATGATGATCTCAAGCGTCGCCTACTGGAGATCCGAAATATGGTAAAGTTTCACGATTCTTTACATACGGGAGAAATATAAATTTTATATACAGAAGATGTACATATGTTTCCTAAAATACACTTTCTGAACTTTTCACAGCTTTATATTAAGAATACATCTATTTCCTCCACTTATACAAAGGGCACGAAATTACGGTAATAAGCAGTTACTACAAAAACAACTCCGATAAATGAAACGTATCATTATTTCCAACTTTCATCACCCTATATGGGGATTCAAATCTACGAACATCCTTCGTGAAAAGAAGATATCTTCCTACATACATTCACACAGATGTGCAAGAAGCAATGAACATTTAGAGGCGGGTTCAGGTGGAATCATTTATCATTCACTCACGCATGTCAAGGAGAAGTCGTTAACAATGAAATGTTAATTTCAAATATTGTAATTATACATCTTTATTGCAAGTAAAATTGCATTATACAGTAGACTCCGTGAGTCCGGTTAATGCTATCATTCGGATATTCCTATAAGTTTTCCGAAGTTTGTACGCGAAGACATGAAAAGTACATCGCTGATTGTATAAGCTGTATTACAGTTAACAGAAATTATTACTAACAATTTATCTTACATCCATTTTCCTGCGTAAATTAAATCACAATTCAGTGTTTCTTCTTCATTTCGCGCCCAGCCGGTGACCGAATGGTGAGATCACCGAATACTGATAGTTCGATCCGGGTTCAAACCTCGGGTAGACTGCTTGGGAATTTTCGTAGTTGTCTCCTTGTGTAATATGAATATGAGTAAGTTTCTCTACAGAAAACAATGCCCAAAGGTATTCCTTAGGCAGATAGCTCTCTTATGCGTCGAAGTATTCCAGTCCAGTTCTTTCCCTTGTAATGTACATATTGCTTGTTACTGTTTCTATTGTAACGAATTTTGTACATAGGTAGATGATTTTAGTGCAATCATTTATAAAATTGTTGTATTTTGCTGCGTAATGCAACATGAAAAATATCCAGAGACGAGTTATCCCGGAAAAGTAAGAGTACAGGGGCAAGTTTGTTTAACATTGAGTAAATGAGTACCTCGGTAATTTGGCGAAAAGTCGCCAAACTTGGCTACTTAGAGTCCGATCCCTGTATCACCGTAATAAGTACTGTAACAGAATTGAGATCGGAGATATTTCCGAGTTAGCCTTTTCTTTAGATGCGCTTTATATTGCGTTGTGTTTAATGTTCTTAGTAGTTTGAAGCGTGATTGTACTTTGCGATACTGTAAACACCTGTATGAGTATTTCTGTGGAAAATCCCAGAACTTTGAAGTGTTTCTGTTGATAAAATATATTTTATTAACCTATCATCGGACCTGTGTGCATTCAGTCTATTGCGAACCCATAAGCACGCAACTATAATGTTATTCCATTTTGTGAATTGTGAATAAAGGATCAAAGTTATGCTTTTTCGGAATGGTAACATCAGAAGAGAAGATGTTCTAAAGCTCTGATATAAACATTTATACTAGTAATTTTTTTTTAGCTGGAGGAGTCAGATGTCTGTGCTTTCGTTCGAAAGACTAATAAAATTTATTAATGTTATCAAAGATGCTTTCTATTGACAAGAACCAAATTTCTCACCTTATTGAAATAAAATTCCGAAAGATCAGTATGAATTTCATCTCACTGTGGAATTTTAGAAACAAGAAAGTTTCACTCATTTCAACAGGAGTTAAAGTGAAACAAAAGATTAATGGTAGTGGGCTTAATTTATTTTTTAGATGGAGTAATTTATTTTATGGGTAATTTAACAATTCTATATGCTCCGTATTTTACACGATTAAATTACGGACTACTGTGAATCAAAACAACTCCCAAATACTACTATGACCTCAATGTTGTGAGCCCACGCATTTTCCTTTTGGTATTTTCCGTAGCTGTTCTTTTTTGCATTTTCCGTTTACGCTGATGACTTGTGACGGTAGTTTCACGATAAACAAACTTAACTTCCTTACCAAAAAAAAAAGTTTGAAAGCTTTCAGATTTTACATTATGTCTAAAGGCGCGCTTTTTTAAAGTTTTCTGTGTTACCTAATTTATTAAATATCACGTTCTTCGCACTTAGACCATAAAATTCAATTCAACAACAATATCGCAAAATAATTTTAAAATGAGCATATCTTTAGAATTTCCGATACACAGTCTCGCGCGCTGGAGATAATTCTTGTTCCCCTGTTCAGTGTTGCCATTGCTCACTTTGAAATCATTGAGATTGTTAATCAAAAATTCGTTAAAGTGATACAAAATATGAAATCGATAATAAAACAAATTCCAAGTTCCGAATTTGGGTTTCCAGATGCCCATATTTGGTGGAAGATTACGTTATTCAAAATTTGATGGCTCTAGGTACCGCCGTTTTATCCCAACGTGAGAAACATATATATACATTTGTGCAGATTCCTCATTATTTTATTTATTTAAATATAACACAGGGAGATAATATTGGGTGGCAACAGTTTGAAAAGTGATACGGACATTTACAGTGAATCGACGCAAAATATCAAAACGAAATTCATACTCCTTCTGAGCTGCTTTGGGCTTAAAAAAAGAGGAGGCCAAGATTTGGATGACCTAAAAAATCGCCGAAATTGACCTTAAAAATGGCTGAAAATTGCACTTAAAATGAAAAGAAAAATGCCCTTATAAATTAAAAAAATACCCCGTAAAATTAAAATAATAATTTTGAAAAAAGACACAGTTGACAAACATTGTTAAATGGAGTAAAACCAGAATATTTACAAATAACAATCATTTGAATTTTTCTTTTTTCCTTTTATTTTTGCACTGAATTATTTAGAGCGTCTTGATGTTTTTGAAAGTGTAAGATCTTCTGTTATCAAGTATGGAAGATATGTCGCGTAAACCTTCTCTCAACAATAACAACAACAACAACAACAAAAAAAAAAAAAAAAAAAAAAAATTAAAAAAGAAAAGAAACAGTTAACTTTAGTTTCAAAAGTATCCACTTCGTCTATCAAGGTGAGGGATATTTCCGGCGTAATTTGGAAACTGCAGATTTTAGACAAAACGATGTTGAATTTAGAAAATGCAGTATTTGGAACTTTGTTTCTGGCCTTTTTAAGAACTTCGAATGACATTCCTAATCCAGTACTCTGTTTGTAAAAATGTAAAGAAAATCCCATCTTCCGCTGACGGACTACACCAGCTGAGCAAAGAAAAAACGAAGTGCATACGGCTATAACTGTGAAGTTTCAAGACTCTGTCTTGGAATATACCTTTATCCCCTCTACATGTCATCCTATGAAGCTGAATATGGGCAAAAGGTATTAAAGAGCTAAAAATAGCCGATATAAATATATTCTTAGAAGCGCCGCTCATTACTTTGTGAAAAAAAGCTTGTCATAATAGATGGATGGTTTACTGATTTATTGAGATTACGGCAAAGCACTCTAAGGCTATATTCCTAAGGCCAGGGATGCTTTCGGGAAGCACTATCTAAGGGAAACTCGCTCGTATACGCGTTACGAGGAGGGAAAACCACGAAAACGCCCCTGCAGTTAGCCCGTTGGCCGGGAATCGAATCCAGATCTGAACTACCAGTGTTCAGCGACTTTACCACTCGGCAGCTGGTGGACCCGTGACAGATGGGACTACAGATAATATAATTTTTTTTTGTAGCTGGGAAATCCTTGTCCAGTAAAAACGAGTTCATAGGAGTTGAGAAGTGTTATTTTAAACGTAACTTTTATTTTCTTAGTTTGATTACTAGAATACTCGGAAAACCGAAACAAAGTTTTAAGAAATGCTCTAAAAACCCCAAAAATGCTTTAAATACAACAAAAATTGAAAAAAATTGCGTATGTCTTCAAAATTCGGGCCTCGGTATACACTTGTTTGGACAAAAATGGGATGTAAAGAGTAAAAAAGGAATTCTTTGATGCCCTCCATTTAAGCACGTTAACGATATACGTATTCTACAGCATTTAAGAGATAATTGTACAATTTTTTCTTCAATAATCTATCATGCAGCCTATGCCAAAACGTCGATAATTTGTTATCGGGCTCATTTCTCTAGTAACTGCATAAAAAGAACTGTTTCATAAAGTAAAGTTTATCTATTTTAATTATTCTTCTCCCAGAATAAAACATAAAAATTCTAGTTTGCAATAAAATAGATTTCATGTATGACGTGTTAGTTGAGTCACGGTAGTTTATTGGCCGTTAAGTCTGTTCTTACTTAGCTGAATCGCATTGTATATTTTTAGTTAAGTGGTTTCTTAACATGAAATGAATCACGTAGAAGGGAATAAAAAAGTCTTTTTGCATCGTTCTCTAACTTAGCACGTTGCAATCCCGTCGTTACTTGCAGATAGCTATAGTTTTCCCCTTCATAACTATAGTCGATGACAGAACAAAAATTTGACTGAATTTCTTTATGCGATAAGCAGTTATTAGCCAAAAGTAGCTTTAAGGGCTGGCTGTTAGTATCAAAATGGGATTTTGCGTTGAATCCCTTTTCAAATTGTTGCCACCAAATAATTTTGCCTTGTATTATATTTAAAGAAATCAAATAATGAAGAATTTGCATGTTAATGTATGCATGTTTTTCGCATTTTAAAAAACAACAGTACCTAAAACCCTCAAATTTTGACTAACGTAGTTCTCTACCCGAATATGGACACCTGGAAACCCTATTTTTGTTTTACTGTGTATTTCATATACTGTAAAACTTTAACGAATTTTTGATTAACAAACTCAACAATTTCAAAACGAGTAATGGCAACACTGTTCGAAAAAAAATTATTTCTAGCGTGCGAAACTATCTGTCAGAAATTCTAAAGATTAGCTGTTTTTAAATATATTTAGCTCAACTGTTTTCGAAACGAATATGTTTATGTAAATGAAAAAAAGGCCCCTTTGTGCGTAATATAAATCTGAAAGCTTTTTTAAGTTTAATTTTTTATTAACTAAATAAAATTTTTAGAATAAAATATTCTGTTTAAAATATTTTTATATGTGATAGCAAATTATGGTCTTATTTTTCTTGTATCGCATTAAAATAATATAAATCTTCCGTAGAATAAAATAAAATAGAATTCTCCTAAACCTAACGGCTAATTATAGAAATTAGTCGCAACTTGGAGAGTTATCGCTCTCGTTATTATTTAAGTATTAAACACAAGATAAAATTCAGATGTAGAACTTTACAAAATATTGATTAGCCAAGACATGTGAGTATTACAAAACTAAAGAGATAATAAACTGAATTCTAAAACTTACCGTCAGTCTTTAAGACAACAAACTTCTTGCTTTTACGCTAAGACCACAATACAATGGAGTTTTTACATATCATCGCAATCACATTAGTAGAAGTCGTTACCTTTTCAGTAGTTATTTCAACTTCATAGAAGGAAGTAAAAATAATAACTGAAATTAAGTTTTAGAGATATTATGAACATATATTTGCTCTTAAGAAAGGTATTTACTATTTTGCAAATATTACTATTTCAATGGCTATGTAACTTCAAAGTCAAGGCTATAAATAATACTTACTGAATTCCCAAAAGTGTTCTGCTTTCTACTTATTATAGTAGATTTCCAGCGCAAGGCAGCAAAGTGCACTTGCAATATACATCATTAACCAGTTCTAGATCGTTGGATGCGTACCAAACGTCCAAGGTCCAATGTCCAAACGTCCAAAGAAATTTTCTAATAAGAAATACAGGGAAAAATAATTAAACCCCTTCTTATACTGTTATTATATTAACCCAATTTAATACTAAGATACAAATGCTGTGTGTGAAATCCATTCTGTACATAAATGAAGCATTGCACTTGATAAAGTACATAAACACTTTTCTTCGGTCCAGATCAAAAGCAATTTTTCAACATGACTCAAACATCTTTGATCTTTATTTTGAAATCGTTTTCATCCACTTTACAAAGTTTCCAGTTTAATAGCGTGTTTGCTTTTCTCAGTGGTAGACCCCAGCGTATGCGACAGCCAGCTTCCCGGATATGCATGCCACTTTCATACTTTTTAACGATCTCTCTTTTCACTTCCATGGTGATCCTAACAATTTTCTTCGTTGCTTGATTCTTCTCATTAACTTTCCCAAAACTCAAAACTCATTGTTAGGGAATTTACAAAAACTTTACACGAAAAGACACAAAATAACTTAAAATTCAGAATTATAGTGCGAGTTGTTTACTGAATAACAGCAAAAGGCGCATTGACGCTCACGAGCTGTAGCGGCATTGTCTCGAGAGAGGTAAACAAACGCAGTACTCGTAGTCGTGATTCATTGAACTCAAGTTGTATTCCAAACAGCAGCATAAGTTTTTAGACAGTCCTTCACGAAGACATCCCTCCCTTTAGGTAGATAGCCCTCGAGTGCTTTGCCATAATTAAATAAAACAAAACAAACAAACAGCGGTTCAACAACGGCCGAGCGGTAAAATCGCTGAACACTGGTAGTTCCGACCGGGGTTTGATTCTAGGCGAACAGGCTGGTCACATGAGCATTTTCATTGTTTTCTCTATGTGTGACGTCTATACAATCCAGCTTTCCTTAGAAAGTCCTCCACGAAATGCGTCCTTGGCCTTAGGGAGATAGGCCTAGGGTGCTTTGTCATAATCAACTAAAGTGAAACTGAAATATATTCCAGGCATATATCGGCGTATATCGAACAAAACTTTTCGCCTCCAAACAGGACGTGTACGAAATTGGACGTATGTCGAAGCGGACGTATGCCGAGATACCAGTATATATTAATATTTTCTCTTCCCGCTTCATTTCTTTTCCTTCTGTCATGGAATTTATGTTGCATTTAAACCGTACGCGATTACAATATTCGATAATATTTAAAACCTGTCCTTGAAATGTACAATCATTTATCTGCTTTCTTTCGCAAAATTTTCCTCGGATGTAATCAAATGTGAAGCACCACAAAGGTAAAACTACATTAAAAAGTAAAAGGGGATACTTTGCTGTTTCCTTTTTTTTTTTTTTTAATTTCCTCATCGTCCATTTCCGACAAATGTGTGAAAGCGGTATTTATAATGATTTTCGTCAAATACCTCTAATGTCACTCATCATGAGGCGATTACAATGATTGCGGGTTTTTTTTTTATTCTTTATTAAGTACTCTCCTTGGCACCGTGACCCCGATTTTTTTCTATCGTAATAATTACTATTTACTCTAATCCGTGCATTTTCGTTAAAAGGCTCGCTTTGAGAATCCTCTTTCTGCCAAATTTTCAAGGATTCGTAATTCCATCGCATTAATTCAGTTAAACGATTGTTGTTTTTGTTGCCCAAGCTGGTTCAGTTTGCCTTTATTTCCTCTGCCGGCGATGATCTGAGAAAACGGTTGCCTTTAAAACCTGCTATTAAGCCATTAGCGGGAAAATTGCGAAAGTTCTAATCGTTTCCGATTTCTTTGGCTTTTCGATTGCAACTATACCTGTTGATGAATTTTAAAAACGGCTTTAATTGCTAGAAACAAATTGTAGTCGCAATCAGTCTTCTTCTGACTTAAAAAGGGGAAAAAAGAGGTAGCAGGTATTTTCATTTTCATGAATTAAAACAATTAAAAAAAGTCTTAAGGGTTTCAGATTTTAAATTACGTACGAAGGGGCGTTATTTTAACATTTTGTGTGTTACCTTTATTTATTAAATATCATGTTCTTCGCACTTAAATCATAAAATTCCGTTCAAGAGCAATATAATTTTAAAATGAGCGTATCTTTAGAATTTCCGATGCACAGTCTCACGCGCTGGAAATAAAAATGTTTCTTCTGTACAACGTTTGCCATTGCTCGCTTTGAAATTCTTGAGTTTGTTAATCAAAAATTCGTTAAGTTTTACAAAATATAAAATCGATAATAAAAAAATTCCAAATTTCAAATTTGGGCTTCCACATGCTCATATTCGGTGAAGGATTACATTATTCAAAATTAGATGACTCTGGGTACCGTCGTTTTATCACAATGCGAGAAACATACGTACATTTATGCAGATTCTTCATTATTTAATTTCTTTAAATATAATACAGGGCGATAATATTTGGTGGCAGTAATTTAAAAAGTGAAATAAGGTTTGTAGTGAAGCAACGTAAAATGCGAAAACTAAATTAATAATACTTCTGGGCAAATTGCTCCTTTGGACTGAGAAAAATGAAAAGGATATTTCTATTTCTTCTGTTCTACTGGGCCAATTGACGAAATTCTGCTCTCTTTTTTTACATCTCGAAAGCGCGACATAGGATGTATATTACATTTATATACAGCATTGTTCTAAAATAGGTATTTTGACACAAAATCGGACTATTTCTGAAATGACATGCCAATTGTTTTCCATAATTCGGTTCTACGATTCAAAGTATGCCAAACTGCCGGGTTTTGTTAAAATCGCACGAGTAGTTTTAAAAAAATTAGCTCATCAGTGTTAATGGAATTTGATATATATTTATTAATATCTCTTTTTTATTATTATTAAACTTACTTGATTCCTTCTTTTACAAATCGAAATTTAGGTTCATTCCAAATTCACCTATTTTTTATGATTTTTAGTCCAAAGAGGCTTTGTCCCTGAAGGACTATTGTTTTCTTTTTGCTGTTTTGCGTTGATTCAGTATAAATATCCGATTCAGTTTTCAAATTGTTGCCATCAAATGTTGTCACCCTGTATTATATTTAAAGAAATTAAATAATGAAGTATCTGCATAAATGAATGTATGTATCTAGAGCCATCCAGTTTTAAATAACGTACGTTTCCACCCGAATATGCACATCTGGAATTTGGAATTTGTTTTATTATCTATTTGATATTTTGTAAAACTTTAATGATTTTCTGATGAAAAACTCAACAATTTAAAAGCGAGCAATGGCAACATTCTACGGCGAGGGGAAAAAAAAAAACTTTTCATCTCCGGCGCTCGGGCGGAACTGTGTATCGGAAATTGTAAAGATAGGGTCATTTTAAAATTATTTTACGATATTGCTGTTGAACTGAATTTTAAGTGCAAAGAACATGATATTTAATAAATAAAGGTAACACACAAAACGTCCCTTTGGATGTAATTCAAAATCTGAAATCTTTCCGATTTTTTTTAAATTTGTATTTTTTAATTAAATTTTTCGAAAAACATTTTGAATTTTTATTTATTTACTTATTTACTTTTTTACCAATGGTGGGCAATCAGCCGACTTCGGCTTGGCCACTACGAAGGCCAGAAGTGGGGGTCATTTTATTATGGAGGCACCCAATAGGTGGGCCACCTTAACCTCCTATGAAGGGATGGACAGTTACAACCATGCCTTCTCCAGGATTCGAACATTTGGTATCGCAGTCGGCCCCCCTGACCACTATACCGTCTGGGTGGCACATTTTGAATTATAATCTATAAAAGTTTTACTATCCTCTTAATGTAGATGTATTTCTAAGCATCCCTGCAAAAAATTAGAGATTTTATTCAAAATTTCCTAAGATATATGTGAATTTACATTTTTGCGCGGTTTCAAATTTGGTGTATTTATCATAAGCGGTAACAACGAAAATGTGGTTTACGCACATTGTTAAAATTATTCGAAAGAATGAACGATGGAATTTTTTTCCGTTTGTGCATCAATGAGAAAAAAGGAAAATTAGTAGGTTTTTATGAATTAAGAATTTCGTCAAGTAAATTATTCCTGCCGCAAACTGGAAAAAATACTCCAAGATAAATAATTGAATTTTTCCGTGAATTTCGCACAAAATTTAATATTTAGACATAATTTGAGAAGTAGAATCGAAATATCGAAAAAAAAATTGGCATGTAATTTCAAAAAAAGGTTTGATTTTATGTCAAAATACCTGTATTAGAACAACGCCATATATAAATCTAATATATATCATAAGTCGTGCTTTCGAGACATGAAAAACGCAGTTTTAATTTCGCCAATCGGCCCAGTAGAACGGGAGATATAGAACTGTCCCTTATTTTGCGCAGTGTACATGAGGCCTATTACAGCTCACGCTGAACCACTGAATGTCGGATTATCAGATTTTACTGTATTTAATAATTATAAAATCTAAGAGATGGGCATACATGAGAACAATATGAAGTAAAAATTACTCATTTTTAAAAATTCAAAAATTATTAATTCATATTCAAAAATTACTGGAAACACGAATGCTTCCAGATGCAGCTAGACGATGAAAGTTAAACGCAGTTGGCAATCAGTTAATATAGAGTTTTAAAGTAGGGGCAACTTCAAGTTGATAGATTTGAATTCGGATAATTCCTTCTTCTTAATACCAATCGTCCTGCGTGAAGCATCCTATGCCAGATTGTCAGATATGTGTTGGGAAGTGGCTCAGAAGTTTAGGTATCATATAATGAAGCTCTAATCCATAAGCGCCTGACTAGTGGAGGGGAAAAAATGATTGCCTTAGTTAAAATATAATTTTCTCTTTCTTTATCATTTTTGTGTTTGTCGCATAGATACTTAATCTGGAAAGTACTTTTTATTAACATCATCTTTTCGTCTATATAAATATCACTACAATTATTCAATATGTAAGATATTTTCTCCCTGCTTACTGGGTATCTACTTAATTTTAAGCACGTGCAACTAGCATTGAGAGATCTGGAGTTTGAATATCGGAGAGAGTCAAATTGTCTAACTTTTACTGTTTCAAACATTCTAAATAAATTCTACAGGGACGTCCGAATTAAAATGGATGAAAGCAGATGATTCTCGACAACGAGGATTTAGCGTTTTGGTCCTCTCCATTAAAATCGCCCTTTAAGTGGGGGAAAAAGTAAGGTATTTTCGTCCTCTTTGCCTTCGTAGTGTAACCGGGAGAACTTCGGCTAGTATCCGGGGTCCAGAGTTTGAATCTCGGGGAAGACTTTGCACACTTTTCATGTTTCCTGCTTCGACAAGTCTCATGACTTTTTTAATACATGAACTTGTTGTAAATACATATGAATAAAATATACAGTTAATTTTCCTAACCTTTCCATTTCATTTCGTATACTCTACCTAGGATACGAGGCAAATTGCCCTGAAGGACTATTAATTTCGTTTTGGCATTTTGCGTTGGTTCACTATAAATGTCGGTTCACTTTCCAGATTGTTGCCACCTTAGAACCCTGTATTATATTTAAAGAAATTAAATAGGAGAGGCTGTATAAATGTATATGTTACTGTGAAAGACCGAAATCTGGAGAATGTCGACTTTCACCGGTGAATGTCAACATTCGCATAGTCGCTTGGTGTATGTCCGAAATATTTTCCAAATACTCTTATTTCTGACTTACACCAGTGAATGTCGACATTCACCATGTGCTAATGGTGAATGTTGAATATATGAGAATATTATATTTTCTTCTCCGTAATTCAGTCGCGAAAAAACACACAAGTACTTAAAACACACGATACATTCAAAATGAGAAAGAAAAATAATAGAAGTTAAAAAACTTACTTAATTATACAGTACATTCTAAATGAGCAAATAAAATAATAGTAATAAAAAACTTACTAAATTATGTGATTCAAATCTGATTAATTGCAACAACTTAAACTATTATGAGACTTTGAATTGTCCAAGAGGCCCTTGCTTTTACAACAGCATTTATGGGAAACAGCCAGTCGCCTCTCTTTTCGACCTACACCAGAGCATATCTGTGATTGTCGACATACACCGGTGAGGGTCCGAATGTACAAGAATGTAATGCAATATTCGATCTTTCACCGACGTATTTGGCGAATGTTGACATTCTCCGGTGAAAGACGACATTCTCCAATTTCGGTCTTTCACGGTAACATACATATGTTTCTCGCAATGTGATAAAACAACGGTACCTAGAGCCATCCAGTTTTGCGTAACGTAATCCTCCTGCGAATATGGGCATCTGGAAGCCCAAATTGGAAATTTTGGAATTTTTTTTTTATCCATTTCATATTTTGTAAAACTTTAACGAATTTTTGATTAAAACTCAACGATTTCAAAGCGAGCAATGGCAACGTTGTACAGAAAAAACATTTTTATCTCCAGTGCGTGAGATTGTGTATAGGAAATTCTAAAGATGTGCTCAGTTTAAAATTATTTTGCGATATTGCTGTTAAACTGAGTTCTATGGTTTAAGTGCGAAGAACACAATATCTAATAAACAAAAGTAACACACAAAACGTAAAAAAAACGCTCCTTTGGGCGTAAAGTAAAATCTGAAAGCTTTCAGATTTTTTTTTTTTCTTTTTCTAATTTCTTTTAATTTATGTCACATAAGCCTCTTAAAAAATCTGATGTGGACACCACATGACTTCCTGTTGTCGTTGTTTATCCTGGAAAGATCTGACATATGTCAGATCAGCTCCAGAAGGTTTTTGACCGTCAAAAAAATCAATAGCAGTGAGGGGATTGGATGTTAAGTCCTCCTTAGGAAGTCCGATGCAACGCAGTATGTGATCTGGTGAAGTTGGATGCTCACAGCATTTTTTTGCAAGCGGGATAGATTTTTCTGCCACTATCAAAGGAAAGACATTTACGGTGACCACTTCTTAGTCTAGCCAAAGCAGTGTGGAAGGCACGGTCACATTTGAATTCCAGTATGGAGCCAGGGGATGTTCCTGTGTACCATTGGTGGGTAGGTGTATTACGCTATATTATATTAAGTTTAGATCTTTCATTTGAGTAAAATGACTTCCTTGTACGGTTTATTAAATTTCGCAGATTTTTTTGCTGCATTTCATTCAAATTTATGTCTTCGAATTATTTTAACTTAAGCAACTAATCCTTACGAGCAAATTGAAAATGACATTAAATTAAATAAGTTTTATTGAATAAATTTTCATTGAATAAATTTTGTTTTTCTTTTCTATCATAGGTGTCTAAATACTTAGATAGCTTTCAATGATTCCAACCAAGTATTTTTCTGTTAACATTTTTAAACCCTAGAGCATAACGTACAATAAAAAATACTTATTGTTAAAATAACAGTGCCTAAAATTTTTATTCTTCTCCTTTAAAACTAACATTATACTGAAAATATTCATGTCGGCATTATAACAGAAAAATTTACTACTGAAATGCGTTCATATTTTATTATTCACGTCATAAATAAAAATATTAGTAGTCATGTAAAACCAAAATCCAGAAGACAAAATATTTAAATTTTTTAGCCCATCACTAACAATTATCCTTCAATGTCGTAAAAAGTTGTTTGTGATTCTAAAAATCTTTTTTCTTTTAAAGTTTTCTTACTTTTGCCAATTATCATTTTCTGGACTCTGTCTTGCCCTGACCACGTGCTTAAAAACCGTTGGATTACGTTGCTAAATACAATAATAAATTTTAAAAAGAATCTTCTACTTCGATGATACTTAAACGTGAAATTTTGAAGTGTTTTCGATGAAGTTTTAAAAGATTTCAATGGTCAAGAAGACAATAGGTGAATACGAAACAGCATAACATAATCGATGTATTCAAGATCCCACAAATTAAAAAAAAAAAAAAAAAAAAGAAAGCTTTCAGTTCTTATATTACGCACAAAGGGGCATTTTTTAACGTTTTGTGTGTTACCTTTACGTATTAAATATCATTTCCTTCGCACTGTAACCATAAAATTCAATTCAACAACAATATCACGAAATATTTAAAATAGCATATCTTTAGAATCTCCGATACGCAGTCTCGCGTGCTGGAGATTTTTCCGTACAGTGTTGCCATTGCTCGCTTTGAAATCTTTGAGTTTGTTAATAAAAAATTCTTTAATGTTTGTCAAAATATGAAATAGATAATAAAACACATTCCAGATTCCAAATTTGGGCTTCCAGATCCCCGTAGTTGAAACGAGGACTGACTACATTACTCAAAATCTGACGTCTCTAGGTACCGTTGTTTTTCACAGTGCGAGAAACATATGTACACTCATGCAGATTCTTCACTATTTAAATTCTTTAAATATAATGCAGGGCCCTAGTATTTGGTGGCAACAATTTGAAAAGTGAAACGACGTTTATAGTGAACCGATGCAAAATGCCAAAACGAAATTAATAGCCCTTCTGGGCAAACTGGCCCTTTGGGTTAAAAAAGTAGTTATTAATAAAATTGACGATTAGTTTTTTATTGACATAAAGCTGTATCAGGCAGTAAGCCGCAAAACTTACAAAATAAATAAAAGTTAAAAATACATTAAAATTATTTAATTAACCTAAAAGGGCTATTAATTTCGTTTTGCCATTTTGCGTTGGTTCGCTATAAAAGACTGAATCACTTTTCAAATTGTTGCCACCAAATATTAGATTCCTGCATTATATTAAAAGAAATTAAATAATGAAGAATCTGCATGAATGCATGTATGTTTCTCGAATTGCGAAAAAACTACGGTAACTAGAAGCATCAAATTTTGAATAGCGTTGTCCTCCACTTGAATATGGACATCTGGAAACCCAAATTTCGAATTTGTTTTACTATCTATTTCATAGTTAGTAAAACTTTAATGAATATTTGATTAACAAACTCGAGGATTTTAAAGCGTTCCATTAATATTAACATCGCGTGCATCTTGAAGCACGGATATCTTATGCGCGAGTTTTCTTTACACTTCTCACTGGTATTATGTTAGTAGAGTAGCAACGCAAAGATGTTACAATGCCTAAAAAACGGTATTTTGCATCGAATGATTTTGAATGTCTGTATGACTTTTCAAATACCGTTTTGAATCCCCGTGAAAAAAAAATGCCTTTTTGGACGTAATTAAAATCTGAAAGCTTTGGGATTTTCTTTAATTTAAAAGTTAATAATATTTTTTAATATACTTTTTTATGCAATAAGTGCAATATAAAGAAGCAAAACGCTAGAGCATGGGAAAAAATAATTTATAAAACGCGATTTAAACACAATAATAAAAAAAAAAAAAAGACAGAGAGAAAGAGAGAGAGAGAAACGAAGAACGCAAAAACTAAACGAGGAAACAAGAAATATTTTTAAATGAAGTGATTTAGAAATTAAATTAAAGGATTTCATGGCAAATATTTTTATCTGTGACATTTGGTTGTTTTCATAATAAAAATGATAATAATTTTAAAAGTATTTAAAAATAATCTAATAAATCATTTTTTCAAAACTTCTGTTCATATTCTTAACGAAGCATAGCCAACATAATAATTAAAATCGAACATTTGCGCAGTTAGAATACATGATATTTGTTTATGTTTGTAAAATTAAAAATGAAAATAATTCAAAAATGATATAAACACAGACCTTATAAATTATTTTTCAAAACTTTTATTTATATTCTTAATCTAATTGTTATCTTTAAACGTTTATATTATGAGTATGTTGTATACTGTATATTGCAAAGAAAAATGCAAAGGGGTCAATGAAGAAAACCATTTCTTTAAAAAGGGTCAATGCAAGAAAAAGCTTGGGAATACTTGATTTAGCCTAATAAGCCTAAATTCAAATAATTTATTAGGTGGATTTATAGGTTATATGCATTCAACTAATTCCTTTCTTTCTTTTTCTTTTCTCCCCTTTTCTTTATTTTTTATCCTCTGATATCCAAATATGATCATTAACACTGTAGATGGAGTATCTGCAAAAGCCACCTGCGGTCCTCTCATACATAATTCATTTCGGTAACGATATCGCTGTAGTGGCTCCACCTGCCGAGCGGAATACAAAACTCCAAAGTGACAGTCAAATTAGGGGTCAAAAGACGACCCTCAACTCTTACTGCTGCCGAATGCTTGTCAG
The DNA here is from genome assembly GCA_000611955.2 of Stegodyphus mimosarum. Classification (NCBI taxonomy): domain Eukaryota; kingdom Metazoa; phylum Arthropoda; class Arachnida; order Araneae; family Eresidae; genus Stegodyphus; species Stegodyphus mimosarum. The sequence goes on from KK112603.1 coordinate 327,122, forward strand.
CCTCGGTGTGGGTGATGAGGCCACGAACTTTTGTGAATTGCCGTGGCATACTTTTTTGCTTTTCTCCCTCAATACTCAGAAAATGCATACTAATTTTTTGGCCCATTCGTAGGTCTCATCAAAAGCTCTTAGAATTAAACGATTACCTAAATGTTTATTTTTATTTTCTTGCTTTGGCTTTCTTTTTTCTTATTTTTCGCAGCCTCTTTTTATTTCTTATTATCCTTCGTTTACTTATTCTGTTCCGATAATGAAACACTAACACAGAACTGTTGCCAAATTGCACTCTGAAAAGTTCAAATTACAGTTTAATACCTGTTAATCAAATAACAGTTTACCATTTAAGTTTCCAAGAACTGCAAATATAAAAATATAAGGTTAAACGGGAACTTCAGTCTGATTTTTTACTCACATTTCAATTTAACACATGAAATAATTTTATGTTAAGAGTTATGATAGGCCGACTAGTTTTAAGATTGAGTCTCCCAGGAAACAAAAGTATACAGTATAAAATCTTAAATTCAAAAATGGCAGATGGAAAATGGTAAACATAATTGGCCATGTTATACGTATTTTATCGGAAATAAACTGCAGATAAAGGCTTAAGCACTTACTTTGTAGAGACATTAGACTTATTTTAAAGCAGAGGACATGAAAAATGTGCAATGTCGCACCTGAACCTCCCAAATACGCGCCAAGTGTGCTACCGTTACACCACGAAGGCATGTTGAAAGGAGGCAGGTCTGCATGGACTCCTGTAACATTTATTTGCGCATCTCCCTTTTTCGTTTTAATCGGCAGCACCAAACGTGTGTGTGTGTGTGTGTATATATATATATATACACACACACACACAAATATATATATATATATATATATTCCGATTCTGTTACCCGGCTTGTGCTCAGTTCTTTTATTCTTATATGTTGGTAAATTGTGCGTTTTTTTGGTTTAAAAGTAATTCAAATATGCTTTTTTTTATGTTCTAGTTAAGTTATTTTGCTTTTAGTTAATCTGCATGCAATAGTTGTAAAATTATCAGTAATTTAAAAGTTAGGCTAGGCCTAATGTGGCCGTCATTTGTTTAAATTTTAAACTGTTAACGGAACAGTGAATGAAGTCAGTTGGTGCACCAACTTCAGAGTTTTTTTGCCCAGCGAGGCCGAAAGTTAAGTTTCAGTTTTGCGCATCGAAGATTTTGGCTTCCTGCCCGCTGGGCGAATTCCTTGTTTTTGAGTAGAAACTCCAACTGTAACTGAAAAAATTATTTTTTTCAATTGTTTTAACTGTATTTGGTGTATTTTATAATTTTTAATGAAGATGTTTTGAGCTTTTATGTACTTTTTGCCTTCTGCGAAGTGTGAACTGAATTGATTGAATAAGAAATATATATCTGATGAAATATGAGAAAATGAGTTCAAATGAAGTGCAGCAAAAATCTGTATTATTTAATATGCCTCACAAAGAAGTCATGTGGTGTCCACATCAGATATTTTTATATAAGGAAATTAGCTACTTAAGGCATATATTAGATTTATATATTGTCCTAACATATGTATTCTGACACAAAATCGGACTCTTTCTGAAATGACATATCGATGATTTTCCATATTTCGAATCTACGACTCAAATTATGCCTTTGCAATGCCTGGTAAGAAACTTAATGAGAAATTAAAAAATTTATCTTGGCCCACTTTTTTCAATATGCGCCAAGAATAATTCGCTTGGCGAAATTCGTAATTTATCGTAACTTATTTTCCTTTTCCTTTCATTGTTTACAAGCTGAAAAAAAAGGTGAATCTTTCATTCATTCGAGTAATTTTAACAAAGCGCGTAAACTACATTTGACGTTCTTGTCGCTTATAACAAATATGCCAAGTTCCAAAACGCGATAATATATAAATTTACGTGTATCCTGAAAACTTTTGAATAGAAAACCTAATTTTTTGCAGGTATGCCTAAAAATATATCTACTGTAAGATGAAGGTAAAAATTTTATAGCTTATGATTCAGAACTTTTTTTCGAAAAATTTATAAAAATTACTAAAACGTATAAATTTTAAAAATAAATCAGAAAATGTGAATTTTATTTGAATTACATCTAAATTTGGAATTTTAAAAGTAGGAATCAAATAGGTTTAATTAAAAAAGATATATTAATAAATATTTATCAAATTCAATTAACATTGAGGAACTAAAATTTTGAGAGGTAATTTTTTTTTGAAACTATAAGCCTAATTTTTACAAAATTGGCAATTTGCCGTAATTCGAGTGGTCGAATCAAAATATGGAAAAAAAAACCTTATGCCAAACCCTTATGTCAAAATACTTACGTTAGAACAATGCTATGTACTATAAATTTAATATATATCTTAAGTCGCGTTTTCGAGACATGAAAAACGCACGTTAAATTTTGTCAGTCGGCCCCTTAGAACGGGAGATATAGAAATGTCTCTTTGTGTGTGAGTATGTGTGCACGTTGTACGTACTGTATCCATAAAAGTTCAGGCCCACCAGCGGCTGAGCGGTGTAATCGCTGAACACTGGGAGTTCCGACTTGAACTCTATTCCAGGCGAATGGGCTGGCTGCAAGGGCACTTCCATGGTTTTGTCCAGGTGTAATGTGCATACGAGCCAATTTCCCTTAGAAAGTCCTCCACGAAAGCACCTTCATAGGCAGATGGCTCTAGTAGGCTTTGCCATAATCTGTCAAACGAAACCAAACCATAAAAGTCCTTACCCGGGCTTTATTTCCACACCCACTTGTCGCATTGGATCAAAGGATATATGAGGAATATCAAAAGGAAAATTATGCATTGATCATAAAGAAAAAGAATAAAAAATGAAATAGGTTAGCAGGAGTGTGAGTGTAACGGTAGATTGGTAAACTGTGAGGTCAGCTGAAAGCTTAAAAAGACCTTAAAAAATCCTTTTCAGCGGTCGTTTGAATCTAAAACCTTCCAGGCATTTTTTTTTTCCAAAAATGGAGAGTATTTTCACACAGCCTACAAGTGATATTATTAGCATTAATTAAAAATAAAATAAATATATTTCTTTTTTAATGATATTTTCTACATGATTATTAGATTATGATTTTAAAATAATAAAACTTCATGAGAATACTAACAATGCATTTTTAGCATTTGAAAACATTAGGCGAAAATTCTTTCGGCATACCAAATATAATGAAATTACAAATTAAATTCGCAAGTAAATCATAAAAGGATATTATTGAATGGCTTTTAAGAGAAAAATAATTAAATAATTCTAATTTGTTTGTAGAGACATTATCTTATTTCGAAGCAGAAGACGTTAAAAATGAGTAATGTCCTTGCCGAGATTCAAACCATGCACCTCTTGAATAGGCGCCGAACGTGCTGACCACTGCACCACGAAGGAATGCTAAGAAGACGGCAGAAATACATTATATGTCTACTAACTAGCACCTCAGTTCAAACGAAAGTGATGTGAAAAAGCTGAAATTTTGAAATTAAATATCTCGGTCAAATTCTGTGTGGTAAGGGTGTCAAACATTCTGCGTTTTAGTTTGCTTAACAAGTATAATATTTTCATAAATTTAGGTATAGGGTCCGGCGGAACGTAGAAATAACGCTTTCACAAACAAAAGTCTAGGAACCGGAAGAACGTATAAAATGTTATATTTCGTACTTTATGCAAAATTAATTATTTTGCAATTAAAAAATGCAAAAACATAAATCTTTGCGTCGTTTAAAACACTTTTGTAACTGAAAATACATATCTGCCACCAACAGTTGCGAAAATACGACAGAGTAAGTATTTCTGTGGACACGGTTGTAGTATAAATAATCTATTCTATCGAGCTGCGCTATAGCCTCGCCTGGTATAGGACACTTGCTATAGCTCTCACAATATATATATATATATATATATATCGTTCTTTATATATATATATATAAAGAACGATAACTAAGACTATTCAGCGTTCAAAAGAAAGTAATTTATTTAACATTTTACTTCCTTGTTTATTTGCAAACACAGCGAAATTTTAAAATTATTGTTATAAAGTAGACAGACATTCGAAGTTATATGCCGTCATATTAAGAAATTCGTAACTTCCATACGACAACAAATAGAGTAATATTGCTTAATTTTGTTTTTCTGAAATAGAAAATCATGTTATGCTCTGTAATTTTAAACAATCCGCACTGCTTTTGATATTATTGTTTTAATTGTGGCCAATAGATTAAAAACACAATAGCTAGACTTACTGGAATTTTTATAGATGGCGTCACAAATCATAACAAGGTAGCTCTAGAAATATATATTCAATTATCCGGAAAAATCACTTATCCGAAATTGACGTGGTCTCTTTGCTTGTAAAGGGAATTCTACTGTATATCGAGCTATTAGATACCAAGTAATGTGGCCATTATGTAAATAAATGCTTGACAGCGTCTCATACGCATTAACGTTTTCCAAAACTTGACTGAAAGCCCCGGTGGTATCTAAGCGTAGAACCGACTAGTCACGTTGTATTACTTTCACTAAAGCCTCCGTATAAGGTGAAGACAATGATTCTTAATAGGATGATCACGGAAAGTCGATCAAACGAATGTTGAAGACTACGAACGTGAAATCTCTGAATAACTTTCTTTCCTCGGATTATTAGAGCTTTAAAAGTTAATTTACAATTCGTGAGCATTAGTGTGCAGAGCCATGTTAAGGTGTTTTTTCTACCTTGTGGCTTATTTTCTGACCTAGATTCTTACGTACGCGTTTAAACAGTTTACAATATCAATTTCGTGAGCAGTCATGTAATTTTAATTTTTTCTTACTACAGAAGACGACACTTGATGTGATAGGGATGAATTTCGGATATTACTACCGAATAGCGGAAGTCGCTAACGCTTGTATACGAAAGCATGGAAAATACACTCACTTCCAAAAGTTAAGCACGAAGACGTAAAATGCAAAAAAATCAACAAATACTGCTTTGATTGACAAAAAATTCGGCAGGAAAGTAGCATATATATTTATGCATAAAACAAAGTCAATAATTATATACAGAAATGAAAACAATATTAAATTTTTGTAAGTTATCAGATAGTGACATACTGAAGACTTAAACAGAATTATGTATAAAGTTAAAATAAACAGCGTAAAATAAAAAAAAGGCATTAATAGGGTATGTGATCCCCTCCTCATTTGTATACAAAGTTTACACCTTGTGACCATGCTTTCAATTAGATGGTCAACCACCGCAGAATTAAGCAACCGCCATTCTTCTTGTAGAGCAGTTTCAAGCTCAATAAGAGTGGCTGGAGGTGGGAAACGCGAAGATACAGCACAGCCGAGAACATCCCAAAGATTTTCAATGGGATTAAGGTCGGGCGAAAATGCTGGCCACGCCATACTCTCAATCCTTTCATTCTCCAGGTAGTCATCGACGATGTCAGCTCTACGGGGATGTGCGTTATCGTCCATTAAAACAAAAGTAGGGCCAACTTCTGCAGCGTACAATCTCACAATGGGTTCTAGGACTTCATGCCGATACCAGACAGCCATCAAAGAACCCCGTTTAAAGCTGTGCAGGTCGGTGCGGTATCCAAATGAAATCTCTGCCCACACCATAATGCTTCCGCCTCGGAATGCGTGATGTTTGGTGATGTTTTGGGACTGATTGCGTGTTTGTTATTCACGCCATATCCTTATACGCTTATCATCTGGAACCAGAGTAAATCTTGACTCATCAGTAAACATGGCATTGCCCCAATCAGACACATTCCAATTGACATGTTCCCGGCACCACTGTAATCGCACCCTTCTTAATTGGACGGATAGAGGAACACAAACTTGAAGTACCCGGGCGTACAGTCCACTCATGTGTAATCTTCGGCGTACAGTAGCTGCAGATATCGCCTTACCAATGGATTCAGTATCCACAGATGTCACACGTGTGGAGGTCGCTCTGCGATTCCGCTTGGCTACAATAGCAATATATCGATCTTCCGCGGGGGTTGTAACCCTTGGGCGACCAGCTACGGGCCTTCGGACAACTGTCTGTGAGGTTTGGAATTGTTTCCATAAACGTAAAATTACAGAATGATGAAGATGAACGCCGAAGAAAAGAGCAACACCTGTGATCGACTGTCCTGCTTCCACGCGCTCCACAACACATCAGCGCTCAGAATCTTCCATTCGTCTACTGGAAGTCATAGAAACACGTATGTCTTGAAAACAAATTGTACGAAAGTTTTAAACACCTTCTATCAGCACTTACAATCAACTTCTGTAACCCCTCATAAAGCTGGCTACTTATAAAACTGCCTTTTTTGCATATTTCTTGACATGAAAGCGCGATTGGCTGTTCCCTAACCTATTTGCATTCTTCCATCTACCTCTGCAGCGAATTGCATCGTCTTCAATTCTGATTGGCTTTCGGAAATTAGCATTTTCCTCTCCGTGCTTAACTTTTGGAAGTGAGTGTACTTCGCTTAGTGTGATCAATAGTTCCATTAATATAAACAAAATATTATAGAATAATTTTTACTTCCTTGCACGAAGTAAAGGAAGTATTGTAGTAATCACGAATTCCGGGTACCACATTTCAACGAAGATATCCATTTTGACCGCTATCGAATGCAATTTAGCAATGTTTTTGCGTGACATCTGTGCGTAAGGACAGAATAAAAGACTCTTCCCCCCCCAAAAAAAAATTATATTCCTGATTTAAAATGGATTCTGAAGAGATTTTTATCGTGGCATCTGTGCGTACGTACGTACGTATGTATGTATGTATGTATCTCGCATAACTCAAAAACGAGTAGCCTCAGAACGTTGAAATTTTGTATATCGGACTACTGTAACATGCAGTTGCTCGCCTCCCCTTTTGGTTGCAATCGGCCACCCCAAAAGTATATAAATATGTATATATAGATACCCATTCGGCTCAGTGAGCTCAGTTTTTTATTCTTATATGTTGGTAAATTGTGCATTTTTTGCTTTAAAATGATTGAATTCTGTTGTTCTTACCTTTGGTTAAGGTTTTTTTGCCTTTAGTTAATCTGCATGCAATATTTGTAGAATTATCAACAATTTAAAAGTTGTTCAAGTGCGGCTAAGTCTAATTCCTTTTACCATAGCAGCCATATTTGTTTACATTTGAAATTTAACAAAATAGAGAATTAATTCTTTCTGGACCTTCAGTATCTTTTTGCCGAGAGGAACCAAAAGGAAACTCTAAGTTTTGTGCACCGAAAAATTTGCCTTCTTGCCTGCTGGCCGAAATGCTTTTTTTTTTTTTTTTTAGTATAAAAAAATAAAGCTTTTTTAATTGTTTTAACTGTACTTGCTGTTTTAGGTTTTTCTATATCTTTCAATTTTTAATGAAAATATTTTGAGTTTTTATACATTTTTGCTTTGACTCGAAGTGAGAACTGAATTAATTGAATGAGAAATATATCTCTAATGAAATTCGGGAAAATATTTGTTTCGTAAGCAGCAAATATTGTCCTCAGTCTGTCTCGAACAGAGAAAAATGGAGAATGTTTACGAGTAGCGCATGCGTATTAGGTAAGCGGCTCTGAATCGTCTGTGAAAAATTGTTTCTTTTTTATTTGTTTAATTTCTTTTGCACATCGTTTTAAATTTATTATAGTATTTGAATGGAACGTGTGGCAACGATTAGATAATTCTTCAGATGATATAATTTTTGCGCATTCTGAGTTCTAAAATGAATGAGATGTAACTGTTTTAAGTGAACTTAGCGTCAGAGCGTAGCTATGGTAAATGTATATAGTGATAAAGAGTGTATTTGTTCTGTTGTGATTTATGCGCTATCGACGAAGTAGATTTAATTGAATTCAATAAGTTTAAATGAAATGCAGAAAAAAATTCGTATAATTTAATATTCCGTAGAAGAAAGTCACGTGGTGTGCACATGAGATTTTTTTAAACTGAAGTTATGTCTCTAGTAAGAAAAAAATGAATTATAAAAATTGGCAAGGTACAGACCGCTTGGTTTTAAGTATAATCAACTACTTCAAAATTAAAGAGAGAAAATACACACACACACACACACACTTACACGCACACACAGTTTTAGTTTCACATAGATTTTGAATAATTCCTTCGATTTTGAGGATTGTGGGACACAAGCTTCTCTTCTTCAGCAGAAGAAAAAAAAAATTGTAGAATTCATTCCCCTTGCTCCTGAAAAATAGAATGAAAACATCTACGAGTACGAGGTTTTTTTTTAACTAATTTTTAATTTTACATTCTCATGTTCTCTTTCAACGATGGACTACATTCAATTATTGCTATTAGGGGCTCAGAATCGGTCAAATAATTTCCCCAAAACGTTTTGAGCAGGCTCACCATTTGGCGAGCGGTAAATTCGCTGAATAGTAGTTCCGACCTGAGTTCGAATTCAGGCGAAAGGGTTGGCCGCTTGCACATTTTCATGGTTTCCCTCGTGTGTACTGTGTATACAAGCCAGTTTCCCTTAGAAAGTCCTCCACGAATACTATCCTTTCCCTTAGGCAGGTAACTCTAGTTTACTCTTTAATGAACTTTTTCATTAAAGACATTGTGAATAGCTTATAAATACATATTTTTCTTTTAATAATTAAAACTTCTGTGAAGGTACTTACTTTTACGTGCTTCTGTTTGTACTTACATTAAATTAGTTAAATTACATTTCTGTTTCGAAGGTCATGTTTTTTTTTCGCTGTTTAATGTTATTATTCGATTGATGGTATCAAAATCCTCATGGACAAACGTGATTGCATTAACGGGAGTGCCTATTATACATACACAAAAATATGTTAGGCTGTTTAAATTTCTGGAGATTTTTTTGGGGGGCGAGGCAGTTAAATTTAAACCTGAGTTGAATTTTGTGTGCGACCTTTTTTGAATTTTATTCTTTCTTTGCTAAAGAATACATCCGTCATAGTTAAATGTAAAATATACGTTATTAGGCCTTAAATTATGGTAATTATAGATTGATGTAATTTTTTGAAATAACAATATTTATGTAATTTTTATAGTTTTAAATATTAGTAAGAAAAATCATTTTAAGCACATTAAAAACTACTACATTTGTGAGCATAATTTCCAGAGCTGCAAGCAAAATCAAATGTTTTTATAATACTTTGCGATTAACTCTCATGAGTGAATTTTTCGACATTTCTCTGTTGATAGGTTGTTTACGAACTCTGTATTAACAGTAAAACCTACACCCGTATATTGTAAAAGTACCACGGGATGATCTAACTGTGAGACATTTCTGCTTACTAAAAGCGTTGTAAGAAGATAATTACGAAGCTTTGCTAAAAATTTAGAAAGTTAAAAGGATTTTTTTTATCGGAATTTTATCTGAAACCAGATTGGTACTCAGAATGTTTGTTGCTCTGTTTTTCAATCTAAAATTGTAAGTCGATCTGTCTACTTTACTTGCCTGATTAAGTAAAACACACACACACACACAAAAAAAAAAAAAAAACTCTAAAAGCATTTAGATTTTACATTACGCCCAAAGGGGCGTTTTTCTAACGTTTTGTGTGTTACCTTTATTTATTAAATATCATGTTCTTCGCACTTAAACCATAAAATTCAATTCAACAGCAATATCGCAAAATAATTTTAAAATGAACATATCTTTAGAATTTGCGATATAGAGTCTCGCGCGCCGGAGATAATTGTTTTTTCTTTTTCGGTGCAGTGTTGTCGTTCCTCGCGTTGAAATAACTGAGCTTATTAATAAAAAATTCTTTAATGTCCAACGAAATATGAAATCGATAATAAAACAAATTCCAAATTAGGGCTTCCAGATGCCTATATTCGGCGGAGGATTACGTTATTCAAAATGTGATGGCTCTAGGTACCGTTATTTTATTACAATGCGAGAAACATACATACATTTATGAAGATTCTTCCTATTTAATTTCTTTAAATATAATACAGGGCTGTAATATTTGATGGCAACAGTTTGAAAAGTGAATCAACGCAGAAAGTGAATCGACGAAAAATGCCAAAACGAAATTAATAGCCCTTCTGGACTAACGCCATTTGGGCTAAAAATAAAATCCTTTGGATTGAACTTAATTATATATTAGTAATGCTATTAAATTAAATATCGAGTTATTACTAACAAAACATAAAGAACGTAAAGAAAAACAAATCTCCGTTCCATTCAGACTGATTACAAATGGGGAGGTTGTTTGCACATTTTAGATGAATTTCATTGTATTTACAGAAATAGTTTACCTAAAATTTTTGCGTTTTAAATGTTGTATTTGAGAACCCATACTCTTCACTATGTTTCTGCACCGTAATTTCCAAAATAATAAAACATTTTGTAGAATCGGAAGAAGTATTTTATTCCATTCCTCTAGAGAAGCTTTCCAAACTTTGAGAATGGTTGCAGGTCGACGTCTGGACATTCCGTTTTTTAAAAGTGCGAAAGCGCAAATTTCCATGAGTGATACATCAGGAGATTTGGGAGGGATATGAGCAAAGGGTATGGACTTCATACCTGTTCCTTATTCCATTTTTTCCCCAGGAAATTTGACAGTGACTGCTTGCTTTCTCTTGATATATTTCAACTGATTGATGGTAATTTGGGTAGATAGAAAATATTTCAAATTCGAAAACTAGGCATAAAATATGCTCCTTGTAATATATGGACTTGATATTAACAATTTTCTGCAATCTCTTTATCTTTAATTTGTCATTATATGCAAACCCAGCAACAATCATAAATACCTTTGAAGAACTTTTCTTAGATTCTTTGAAATGTTTTAACGTTTTCCCCTCCCCTTTGAAGATAATAAATGGATCTCTTTTTGTTGTAGTTATTTAAATACACCCAAGATTCATTTAAAATACATCCAAGTTTCGTTTATTTTTACAACTTTTTTTTCATTTTTGTCCGGATAAATGGATAAAAATTTAAAACCATCTGTATTGCTTCTTTTTCTCTCTATGCACTTCTTTGAGGTGTTAACTTCTTTGGCAATAGCAGCAGAAACCATTTCTTCAATTTGTTTCTCCACCGCAGAAACTCTATCTTGAATTCTTCCAAATTTGTCTTCAACTGTATCCATTCTTCTTTCCACACCCTCGAACTTGTTTTCTATTATGCAGGCAACTTCGCTTTTCATTTCCTCTTGACCTAATTTCATTTCTTGTTTGACAGCTTTCATCTCTTCTTTAACGGAAAACTTGACCAGCTTCCATCTTTTCTTGAACAGCTTTCATCTCCTCTTTAACAGCTTTCATCTCCTCTTTAACGGAATTTTGGCCAGCTGTAAATTCTTCTTTAAATGCAGTGAAATCTACCATAACTCGCCTTAATTGTTTTTCCATCGCTCTTGTAATTGGCATTCGAATCCTACTCCTGATACCAAAAATTGTTGCATACGTACGGATTCGTAATGGATTGAATGCACAAGTCGATAAAAAGTTAATAAAATTTACTAGAATATAAACAGAACTCAAATTCAAAATACAGAGGAACTAATTCGATCTCACAACGAATTCGCTACAATCAATAACAGCACTTAAGTAAACAACAGTTCGCCTAAAAAAACAACAACTGAGCTAAGCGTATCGAGTATCGTGTCTTATATTCTGGTACACAACTACTGAGACTTTTAACGAGTGTATTGAAATTTGTAACAAAGTAACATTTACTTGGTATCAAAAATAAGGTGTACTAACTAATACACCGACGCACAGAGGCGAAAATATAAATGAATCATCATGAAATTTCAATTTTTAAATCATATAAAGTTCAAGCCGATGCGATGAAAGTAATGGAGGCAGAGCACGTGACATGAAGAGTGATTCTGGTTGGCTGGTCCTGAGTTTGCAGTAGTGATAAGAAAAATGGATCAAATTCAATAAATAATTTGATTAAACAGTGATTAATAGTATTTTCCATTAAATAATAGTTCAAAGTTCATTGAAAAAATACTAAAAGTTCGTAGTCGATGATATTTTATTGATGATAAATGAGAAACTTGAATTTATAGGCGGGACTTCATCGCAACCAATGCTAAAGTGAAATAAAAGTAAATAAGTGCAAAGTCGACGTTTAGCATCACAAGTTCGGATGAGTATTTACATAGTGATAAGGATGAGTGCAAACCGCAGTTTGCACGTAGAAACATTAATTTGCATTTGCGACAAACATTGTTTAGAAATCTAAGCTTATATTTGAGAAATAATCTACGGCAACTATGCCGACTTCTAACTTATCCATTATGGATTTTGCAGATTTGAAGTTATTTAAGAATTCTTTATCTTTCTTAAGGTGTATTTTCATCCATCCAAATAAGAAAAGTTCATTGTCTTCGAGATCTTCTTGTGGTTTCTTTCGAAACCAAGCTGAGTTGATATCCGTGTAATTTTGTTCACCATTTTTATGTAGTGAAGGGATTTTTTCATTATTGAAGTTAGATTTATTTTGATTCCCTGAATTTTGGGCTTCTCTTTTATTTTTAGCTGCTTCTATAGCTTTTTTGATGTTTTTCGGGTGCTTACTGGAGCCCTTATAGCACGATACATGTCCTTCGTCGAAGAGGACACACATTGCTGGTTTTCCATCCTCTTTCTTCTGAGGGCAAGTGTAAGTTTCATGAAATTGCGCGCATTTTAAGCACCTAGATTTGTAGTTACAGTGATCCCTTGAGTGCCCGTACTTCTGGCACTTATGGCACTTATGGCACTGCACGGGCCCCGGGTTAGATCGGTAAGTCTCGATTGTGACTTCTAGTCCACTGAGTGTTTTAACTCTGTAAACTTTCTTTCCTTCTATGGATTTCTTAAGGTCCACTTGGAAGATAGAGATGTTAACTAATTGACCATTTCTTACTGAGGTAAGCTGTCGAACTTTTAAAACTGGTATATTTTTGCTGACTAATTCTTTCTGAATAAGCTCCGGGTTTGTGTTGTTTGGGAGTTTTTTAACAACTACTTTGAGAGGTTTTTCAGAATTTAGCTTAAAACTGTGAAATTGCATGCCTATTATTTGGAAATATTTTATCATAAATCGATAGTGATCAATTTCGTAGAGTCGAATAATAAGAGATCCGCTTTTCATATTGGTGCGGTGATTAGTGATATTATTCTTTTCCTTTCATCTTTTATGGCTTCCCAGTTGTCTGTAAAATCATCCAAAACTATGGGCGGGATGTTAACTTTTGGTTGATAAGGAGTTTGCGAAGGATCTTCATCATCCATGCAGTCATCTTGTGCAAATCAGCGAATTTATTAGATTGTTTAATTTCATTATGAGTTGAAGTTGTTGGTGGACTTTTTACTTAATTTCTTGGTGAAGTAAATTCATCACTGTCAGTAAATCAAACAACCAGTTTGATTTGCGTGGACGGGCCACTATCAACTGTGGTGTTAGAAGCTTTTATGCTCTCATTTGATTTTATTTCTGAAGAAGGATCTTGAGATTTTTGCAATTCTTCTAAGAGAATTTATAAGGTGTTTAATTCGGTATCATGATCCTGTGCTTTTTTGGCGCGGATTAAATTATTCTTTTCAGGAATCGTGAATTTGCGAATTATTAAAGAACTTCACAATTTTGATTGAGTTGATACTTCGGGTAACCGATTCAATTGTCGAAATCCGTAGTCTATTAAAATTTAGCTCTTTACCTTCTATGGTGCGGAAATTGGATAACCACGCAAATAGTTACTAGTTACAAAAGTCAATATATTCACCATTGATCAAGATGAGCCTACAATGACTGAGCTGAGATGTTTTTAATCTAGCTTTTATAAGCTTTTTAATCAGCCCGAGATCATTCTCTTATTTTCTCGATTTTTCTGGATTACAAAAGCAATTACGAGATATTTATTTATTAAATATTAAATGCACGCGCTCTTGTATTTTTACTTTTCCGGCATAGCTTTCCCTTCAAATTCGTCCTCCGCTGCATTGCACAGGAAAATAAAACAATTTTAATTACAATTCTGTTAAAATAGCTAAATAAATACAAAATCCGTAACAATACGTAAGTACCGTAATTTATTCTAACTTTATAGTAAAATTGCTTGCTACTTAAAATATTCATTAGTTCTGGAATGGGCGAACCTTGTGACAAAATGAAGCTGAAAGGTTAGATTGGATTAGGTTATTCGAATATGGCAAAGCCACGAGGACTATTTGCCTAGAAGGAGGACTTTTTGAAGGAAAGTGACTCGTATTCACGTTATACTTGAGGAAAACCGTGAAAATCAACCATGCAGTAAGTGTTATGCCCTCGTATCCGTTTGCTGAGGGATTCTGCTTAAAAGTCAGAGGGAATCTGCATTGTAACCTACAAAGTGCTGACAGCCTAAGCGAACGGCAGGCGCGAATCTTGCTCCTTGGCCATAATAAAATTCCTGGATCTTTCTTACATCACTCTTCCTTCAGAAGAGTGATGTAAGAAACAACAAAAGAAATATTTTTAAATAAAAAAAAATATTGAATTGCAGTGGTACCTTAATATCATGCTTCCGCTTCGGAATATGTCCAGCTTGGTATATACTGTCTTTGGACGTGGAAATTGTTGTTTGGAATATATAATTTATTTGGAATACGAAATTTTGGAATTGGAATTTTCAAAATCGATGAGCCATGACTGCGCTTGTTAGCATACTGACATCTTACTTGCTATGATACGAATGCTCGTGGGCGTTAGTACGCCTATTGCTGTTATTCAGTAAGCAACACACGTTATTACGCTGCATTTTGAAGTGATGTTTGTGTTTTTTCATGTAATTTTTTTCTAAACACAACAATGAATTTTAGGAAAATTAATGAGAACGATTAATGAGAACGAATGAAGAACGAACGGAGAAAATTATATTAATCATCATGCACGTGAAAATGAAAGATTGTTGAAGATGGCATGCATGTCCGTGCAGTGCGCAGTATATATTTATATACAGTACATATTTATACACAGTATTTACGCACAGTATATATTGCACTCATTGCGATTATATTTAAGCATTAAAAAGGGTTATAATAATGACAACAGGACTTTTAATAAAGCGGATTAATTATTTTCACTTTATTTCTCTTATTGAAAAAGTTCGTTTTATATTTGGTGCTTACGTATTAGTGCACTTACTTTGGCTCAATCTGGCGATTTTTTACAGAAGAAAAAAGTGATTCGGTGAATTTTCGGACTGCAGCTTAAAATGGATACTAGCGGACAAAGCAAAATTTGAAAGTAATCCTGTAAGTTTATGTACCCCTGAAAAGCAAATTTTTGAAAACATTTCAATAGGAAAGAAATTAGTTTATTCTTTCCAAGCAATAACCAATTCGTAAATATTTTTTTTAATTCCTGAACTAGGAAACAATATCTTTTCGCACCTTAGGTTAGGTTGACGTTATGATTTAAATTTAACTGTAATATAACAACATTTTTCTTAATATTAATAAAAGATTTAATCTGATAGTAACATATCGTGCCAGTTATACTAACCTAAAACAAAAAAGTTGTCAGCAGCAGTTATTAATTTAAAATGGTGACATTAACGAACAATTTTCGACATGCAGTGACGTCACATGCAATCGCGTGATTTCTTCAACTTCAGAATATGTCCTTATATAATAATAATACGTTTAATATTTGGCAATGTTACTTTTGCCCAAAGGGCGTTAGCCCAAAAGGGCTATTAATTTCGTTTTGGCAATTTACGTTGAAAACTATAAATGTCCTTTTCACTTTTCAAATTATTGCCACCAAGTATTATCGCCTTGTGTTATATTTAAAGAAATTAAAGAATGAAGATTTTGCATAAATGTTTGTATGTTTCTCGCCCTGTGATAAAACAACAATACCTAGAGCCATTAAATTTTGAATAACGTAATCCTCCACCGAATATGGGCATCTGGAAGCCCTAATTTGAAATTTCGAATTGTTTTGTTATCGATTTTATATTTTGCAACACTTTAACGAAAAAAACCTCAAGGATTTCTAAGCTAGAAATGGCAACACTGTGCGAAAAAAAATATTTTTTATCTCCAGCGCACGAGATTGTGTACCGGAAATTCTAAAGGTATGCTCATTTTAAAATTATTTTGCAATATTGCTATTGAATTGAATTTTGCGGTGCAAAGAACATGATATTTAAAGTTAAAGTGCAACGAACGTGATATTTAATAAATAAAAGTAACACACAAAAAGTTAAAAAAAGTCCCTTTAAGAGCAATGTAAAATCTGAAAGCTCTCAGTTTTTTATTTTATTTTATTTTATTTCACATTTTGTAAAACTTACAAATTTAGATTAACAAACGTTACGATTTGAAAGCGAGCAGTAACAACACTTTTGGAAGTAAAGCATTTTTAGTTCCAACGTGCGAAACTGTTGCGAATCGGAAAAATGAGTGCGAATTTGGTGTTTTCAGAGTTTTTAATTAATATCTCGGCTGATTAAAGTCGTTCGAAGATGGGAACAATCGAAATGGCTTCCCACGAATTTTGGAATCGGGAATAATATATTTAATGTTTGGCAATGCTATCTTTATTTCATATTTTGTAAAACTTTGAAATTCTTTATTATCAAATACTACGATTTGAAAGCGAGCAGTGGCAACACGTCTCGAAATAAAGCAGATTTTTATTTAAAGTGTGCGAGACTGTTGCCAGTCGGAAAAACGAAGACGAAAATTAGCGTTTTATAAGTTTAATTAATATCTCCGCTAATTAAAGTAGTAGGAAGATGAGCAGTCGAAACGGCTTCCCACTGATTTTTGGAATCCAGAGAATGGTATGTTATGGCAGTCCCAAAATTTCAACGTTCAGTGGCTAATTGTTTTTGAGCTATGAGAGATATATACATACAAATATAGGTATGTACTAATAAACGTCATGAAAAAAAGCTCTTTTGAATCCATTTAAAATCCATTTCGAATAAAAAGTTCTTTTTTCTGTCCGTACGCACTGATGGTGCGCAAAGCAATCAATCAAGTGGATTGAAAATGGATTCGTTTGAAATATGATACCGGAAATTTTTCGCGATTACAATACTTTCTTAAATCGTAAAAGACATTACAAGGTGTTTGGCTCGAACCTCCGGTTTTGCAAAGCATTCTCTCGATAAATATAAAGAATAAATTTCGTCAGGAAGTTAATGCTTAAGTAAAATGATATTTTCATAATAATTTAGTTAAATAATATTTTCATAATTTCAATTTTAGTGAAATAATAGTTTTTTTTTTCATTTGTTTAAAAGGGGTTTAAATGCTTCAGGAGTAATTGAAAAAAACAACAACATTCTACAGATTTCACGGCTATGAACTTTGGTAAATTAGTCCCATGTGTAAGGGAAGCAAAAAAAAAAGCTCATGGCTGAAAAAATTGCTCCCCCCCATTTCCTCCTGCATGCTGTCTAGCTTTGCGAAAGTCTGGTTAAAATCGTGGGAGTGTGTCAGGCATGCGAATATCATTTATCATAGATGTCGCTCCAGGAAAAGTCTTGAGAACTAGTGCACTAAGCGGCGAGCTTAATAGATAACAAATTAACAACGTCGTATATTGTTTTGATAAGAAACGATGACCTGCATTTTTAAGTTCTGTGCAGCACTCAAGTTCCTGATTCCTAATTCTCTAGTGCGTTTTCTGACACTGAAAAGAAATGAACGACCCATTGGACGTAACCCAGCAGATTGCTCAGTTTTTAAATATGATTTCCTCCCAGTTTATGCAGCCAATTAATTCTACAATTCCCCTTTTCAGGATTTAGTTTTTCAGGATCCGTTTGCGTACTTAGACCAGGGGATTCCTAACGTTTCTTCTTGCATCGAGCACTTTTAAAGGAATTATTTTCTTCATCGACTCGTTTGCATTTTTCTATGTAATACAGGAATGGCCAATCTGCGGCATGCGTGCCACACTGTGGCACGCCAGAGTTTTAACAGTGGCACGCGAAGACTTATGGAATTAAAAGATTTAAAAATATACTAATATCGTCTGTCTCAACATCGTCGATAGATACACACACAAACACATTAGAATAAATATAATAATTTAATTTCTCTGCAAGTCGTTAATGGGTGCCCAACCGAAATAAAACTAAAATTATTGACCTACAGCAGCATACTACACTAAAAAACAAATACTAAGGGAAATTATTTCAACTGCACGTGGTCCAAATTACATTGAATTTCGGAAATTTGTATCAACAAATAATTTTACAAATTTACACGATTTGGATGTCAGATATTGTTGTAGGTTTGGATCAGTATATGTTTGTGAACAAATATTTTCTATTACGAACATAATAAAATCAAAATATCGTTCAAGATTAACTGATATGCACCTAAAATACCTAATTTTGTTATCATTTTCAAGAACTAATCTTAATAGAAATGACTTGCTAAAAAAACTACGTATTCAAAATCCACATTAATTAAGTACTAACTATTTAATAATTATTTAGAATTAAATGTTTCAAATTATTCATTTTTATGCTATACATAACCTAACGGATTGAACCTTTAAAGTGTTTATTAACAATAAAATCCCTCTTTGTAAGTTTGTTTTATTTACGAGGCACGTCCAGAAAGTAAGTTCCGTTTCAATTTATCTCCGCTGCAGCTCTGCGATCGCAGTTCCGCACATGCGCAGTAGACGCTCTGTATCAAGGAGAAGAAACGCGCGCCATTTGGAGATCGCTGTCAGTCACGTACGCTTTGTTGTGCTTGTTTACAATGTCGGTGTTGATTGAAAATCCCGCCGCTTGTGAAATCAGATCTGTGATTCGTTTTCTGAATGCGAGGAAAGTGAAACCTAGTGAAATTTATCGGCAAATTTGCGATGTTTACGGACCAAAAGCGATGAGTGATTCAATGGTGAGAAGATGGGTCCGAAAGTTCAATGACGGACGTAGTGATGCGCACGATGAAGAACGAAGTGGGCGTCCATCTTTGGTTACAGAAGAACTGGTTCACGCGATTGATGACAAGATCCATGAAAACCGAAGGTTTACAATTAGTGCTCTCGCTATGGAATTTCCCCAAATTTCACGATCACTAATGCATGAAATTGTTACCGAAAAACTGAAATTTCGTAAACTTTGCTCACGTTGGGTACCAAAGATTCTTACTGAGCAACACAAAACAAAACGGATGGGTAGTGCACTTCAGTTTTTGACCCGTTATGCTGAAAGCGGTGAAGAATTTCTGACACAGATAGTCACAGGAGATGAAACTTGGGTTTCTTACGACACCCCTGAAAGTAAGCGGCAATCAATGGAATGGAGGCACACTTCATCCCCAGCAAAGGTTAAGCCGAAGCAAATCTTGACACCTCGAAAAATGATGTGCACAGTGTTCTGGGACTGGAAAGGCATCTTACTCATTAATTTCTTACCGCGTGGTCAAACAATCAGAGCAGATGCTTATTGCGAGACACTTCGGAAATTGCGCCGTGCAATTCAGAATAAGCGCCGAGGATTGCTGTCAAAAGGTGTTGTTTTTCTTCACGACAACGCACGACCACACACTGCAAATGTGACGAAAAACCTCCTACAGGGATTTGGCTGGGACGTGTTTGACCATCCTCCGTACAGCCCTGACCTCGCTCCTAGCGACTTTCATCTGTTCTTACATCTTAAGTCTTTCCTTGGCGGTCAACACTTTAACAATGACGACGAGCTGAAAGAAACTGTTTCCAACTGGTTGAAGACACAGGCGGCAAATTTCTATGAAGAAGGTATACAAAAACTTGTGCCACGCTATGACAAATGCCTGCAATATTTCGGCAGTTATGTGGAAAAGTAGTTTAAGAGTTGTTGAATTTTGTGCAATAAATAACTTTTCTGTAGCTGTACACAATTTACTTTTATTACCAAACGGAACTTACTTTCTGGACGTACATTGTATTATATTGTTTTTAAATTCCTACTATTCAGACTTACGTAAAAAAATGTGCTTTTTGTGTAAACATCGCGTGATCAGCCTGTAAATAAAAATTTTTTCCTCTTTTTATATTTCTTAGTATGTTGGAAAAGTTGCAAGAGGCACGTGTTAGTTTTTTTTTTTTTTTTTTTCAGATAGTGGCACTCTTCCCGAAAGGGTTGGCCACCCTATATTATATTATAATGTATGGCAATGATCTCAAAATGAAGTTGAATGAGGCCAAACGCACAATTTGAGAAACAGTTGAAGGACCTTTTTTTTTTCAACAAAATGAAAAAATTCATAAACAAAATAAAAAATATTTTAAATAAATTTTACGTTTAGTTTATTAAATATTCATCAAAATAATCATAAATAATAGTAAAAATATCAAAAAGGAAAAAAGTGAAAAGCAAAGGAAGATTTAGCTTCAAAAACTCAGCCAAAATAAAAACCCATGTAAAGTGAAATCTAAAACCCCCATAAATGTAACTATACATGACGCCCACAAATGTCTTTCCTCAAATGATCTTTATTTTAGCAACTGTTGGTCACAGACAAATAAGACAGAAATCATTAAAATGAAGCAAAATTCATATTTTGGTATAAAAAAAGTGGATAGTCCAAGCGTCAACCTACAAACATTCTCAAACTTTGGAAAACTGCTTTGGAGGAAGGGAATAAAATACCTTTGATACTATAAAGGCTTTATTCTCTTGGAAATTATTGAGTGCAAATATAGTGAATAATAAGGATTATTAAACTGAACTTTCAAAACGCAAAACTTTTAGGTAAAATATTTCAGTGAATGCAGTGAAAATCGTCGAAAAAATGTGGAAACAGGCTCTGTATGATGTTAGAAATCCGAATTAAATATCTCGTTCAGTTTTTGTCGGGGTAAGGGAATATTATACTTTTTGTGCTTTATTTTTATAATGAAAACAAAATTTGTGTAAATCTAACTATACGGATTTGAGGAAAATATAAATAGTTGGTTTTCGCAATTTTTATAAAATTGATATCTAAATTGATTTTGTAATATATTGATATCT
>KK112603.1:357082-368893 GCA_000611955.2 Stegodyphus mimosarum
ATAAAATAATCTTATAAATTTAATAATTTAAATTTTTTTATATTTCAAAAGCATAATTTTTAGGTTTATTAGATAAACACTTTATTTCTTATGGTAAGGCTTTCCTGCACTTCTGTCTTTCCTGCCAACTCCAACAGAAATGCAAACTAAGCTTCAATAACAAGAGAGAAAATAAGTTAAGAGCCTCTTTCGATGCAGCTTTCGTATTTTTCTGACTAAATAATTGTACTGGTTATCGGCCACTTTCTGTCTTCTGCTATAATCTGCTACTTTCGAATAGGAACTTCAGAGTCATTTTCCGCCCTTGATTACCTCGTAACCATAGGAACGGCAGCTGCAGCAGATAGTTCCAGCTATCTAATTACCTCCCCCCCCCCCTTCATTTCCTCTCCACTTCGCTGCATGAAAAGCGAGGGAATGAAGGCTGACATAAGCTACAGATTCAGATGAGGAGGAAATAATAAGTGCTGGCCAATGACGACGATATGTGATACGATCACAAATGGGGAGAGGGATAGCAAGGGCCTTGAAGTGCCTATTTTTAAGTAACAGATTATAATTAAAACAATCAAAAGATTATTTGTATTACGATATTTCACAAACTAAAACTGTAAAAAAAATTGACAAGGGAGGAGGAACGGCAGACCCACGGATCCATCCCTCGGAGTGTTATCCTTCCGAACTGGGACGGAGCTGAGCAAAGTTGTACTGTCATCTATGTGGTGCTCGGGGTTAGTGCAAAGCACAAATGAGATTAGACACAATAACAAATATGAAAATTCTTTTAAAAGAAATATTCAGCGTACTTTAGAATTTTTAAAGAAACTTGGTAGAGGTTAAAGATCCGGCGAACGGGCTGGCTGCATGAGCATAGTTTTTCCCATGTGTAACAAGGATCGAGCCAGATTCCTTTCAAAATTCCTCTACGAGGGAGGCATTCTCCATTTCTGTGTAGCACCCAATGGTGGAACACGTGATAAATAAATAAATAAAAAAACTTGGTAACTAGAATCTTACTTCACAATGCAAAAATTCTGATTTGTTATTTATATTTATATAATACAAATCTTTATATAAAGTAGCATCATTTCACCTTCTAAATGTTTATATTTATTTATTTTCCCCTGTTTAGATCAACAGTTTAAATACCTGAAGGTCTGTGATGAGAATTTAGGAAAGAACGAAGCTCAGCAAATAATTGCAGAAATCTAAGTCATCGAGGTAATTTTTAAATGTATTGCTTTATTTTTATAAAATATTGTTACAAATGTTTTATTGAAATAGCTCATTTTAGTAAATTAAAATTGCTGATTCCCCGAGCAATGCAGCGCGAAACAAATTTTAAGAAAATCGAAATGCCATGAGGTGTTGCAACCAAAAAGTGTAGCAGGAAACAAAGAAGTTTGTAATTATTTACATACAAACATTATGCTTTTTTGTATGCATCATAGAAAAAGCTAATAGATATAAGAAAGAGAATAGATTTCATTATTTATTCTGAAGTTTTTGCTCCTATTGGAAAGTTTTTGTATATTTCTTTTTGGTTAAAGTTAAAAGTAGGTTACGTGGCTGTTACTTCAATATGTTACAAATATTTGAATAAAATGACCAATCTGAAAATTCTAATATTTAGTTATCAGTGTGTTTGAATTACAAACAGTGACCAACAGAAATGTCTTGCAGATACTAACTTTGTCACAACTGAGTGTTCGGTGCATACTCTTGGCAAACATATTCGTGAAATACTTTAAGTCCTGATTTTGAACAGGGAGCTGAATGCAGCTATGTTCTGTGGTAGAAAACTGTAGTTAAGTGGTGGAAGAACTGCACTTGAAAAGGATTTAAATTCCTCTTTTATTAAAGCACAGTTATATACAGCCACTTCCCAACTCGGGAGGGATACAGAAAATAATGACCGCACTTGGGTCTAAACTGAACAATCAAATAATTTAAACTAAAGTTAATTAGAAATTAAGTAGTCGTTGCTCACAGAGCTATAAACGCGAGGTTGGCCTCTATGCTAAAGGGTGCATAGCAAGATTTAACTAATACTAACGCACTTAGATTTACTTCAATAAGTAATAGCGTAACAGCACTAAGGCTTAGAATTTAATTACTAGCTAGTCAGGCGAACGTCGAACAGAGTAGCAGTGGTCTGAGACTAGAAGCTCTCTCACACTGAGAGGTTCCTACCTACCGTTTAAATAGAAACTTGGCTCCACTTCAAATTAGCATAAAGCTGAAACGCGCGCTTATTCTAACGGGAAGTTGAAATAAGAAC
The DNA here is from genome assembly GCA_000611955.2 of Stegodyphus mimosarum. Taxonomy (NCBI): domain Eukaryota; kingdom Metazoa; phylum Arthropoda; class Arachnida; order Araneae; family Eresidae; genus Stegodyphus; species Stegodyphus mimosarum. Next base: position 359,364 of record KK112603.1, read on the forward strand.
AGATAGAAAAAGGCAAATTAAAGTAAAACTTTGTGAAACTAAAACCTTACATCTTTATAACAGGTTTTTTTCCTTTTTATGAGCGTGAAATTTGTATATTTGTTTCGATATCCTTAATGATGTATTTGGTACTTTTTTTAATTTCTAAATATTAAAATATTTTAAGTAAAACACCTTTTTGTGTCGTCCACATAATATTTTAATGTGTACTGAGCGCAACATTATGTAAACTTATCAGTATTTTTAGCTGTTATTCCCTTTGTTCTCACCCCATTCCCCCCGAAAAAATCGAAAACTAATGTAAAGTGACCTACTTTAAAAATAATAGTAGAATTATGTTTTCTTATGAAACAACATTTTTAAAATTTTTTCTTTTTTTTACTTCCTTTTACGAAGTAAGTATAGTAATCGTGAAAAACTTCGAGTATCATATTTCGACGAAAATATTCATTTTGACCGCTATCGAATGCATTTTAACGATGTTTTTTCGTGACATCGGTACGTAAGGGCAGAATAAAGGACTCTTTTTCCCCAAAAAAATTATAAAACTGATTTAAAATAAATTCTGAAGAGATTTTTCGTGGCGTCTGTGCGTACATACGTACGTATGTATGTATCGCGCATGACTCAAAAACGAATAGCCTCAGAACGTTCAAATTTTGCATACAGGACTGCTATAACATGTCGATGTGCACCTCCTATTTTGGTTGTAATCGGCCGCACCAAAAGTATATAAATATATATATAACCACTCTGTTACTCGGTTTAGTGAGCTCAGGTTCTTTATTCTTATATGTTTGTAAATTGTGGATTTGTTCCTTTAAAAATGATTGAATTATGTTGTTCCTATCTTCCGGTTTAGGCTTTTATGCCTTTAGTAAATTAGCATACAATATTTGTAGAATTATCAACAATTTAAAAGTCGCTTAAGTGCGACTAAGTATTATTACCATAGCAGCCATATTTGTTTACATTTGAAACTTAGCGGGATAGCGAATTTGTTGCCAATCTAGAGAAACTAAGCTTCGAAACAACAAAGATAACATCTTATTTTATTATTGCGAATTAAATCATGCTTAATCCATTTTCGAATTTATTCGCGGAAAATAAGTATTTAACATTTACTTCGTAATTATTTTTAATATAGATATTTTGAGTTTTCATGTATTTTTGTCTTGTCGCGAAGTGTGATCTGAATTAACTGAATGAGAAATATTGAATCGTCTGTAAAAAATTGTTTCTTTTTTCTTTTCTTTTTTGCTTGTTTTTTTCTTTTTTTTAATTTCTTTTATACATCGCTTTAGATTTTATCATAGTATTTGAATAGAACATGTGGCAACGATTAGATAATTCCTCAGATGATATACTTAATTTTTGTGCATTCTGCGTTATTAAAATGAATAAGATGTAACGCTGTTTAGTGAACCTAGCGCCAGACTGTCGCTATGGTAAACTAATATACTGAATTTTAAAGAGTGCATTTATTCTATTGTGCTTTATACGCTATCTACGAAGTAGATTTAATTCAATCCAATAAATTTAAATTAAATCCAAAATGCGTATAATTTAATATTCCGTAGAAGAAAGTCATGTGGTGTATACATCGAATTTTTTATTTTTGTTACTTCAGTACCGATTTTTTAAAAACATAATTAAAAATCATTTCTAAAATCTAAGCGAGAGGCATAGTTTCTCATTTTAACACAGTTCATCAGATTTTCCTGAAATTCTGGCCAATGAGATCAGAGAAATCGTGCTCGCAGGTAAGAAGATTATACGAGAAAAGTCGTTACTTTTCTGTAAATACTTTCGAGTCAAAGTAGGAATGGACGCTTCTTAGGAAAGTTCCTGCCAGTAAATAAGACTGATTGATTGCTTCTTACAGGTTGTGCGTAAGTGTCACTTGTAGTCCATAACTATTTGTACCTGTTAAAAAAATTCTCTCTCCCGTAGGGATGGATATGCACAAATGTCCCTTGTGCGAAACTGTCAAGTGTCACATCACCGTTGTGCAAAGCCGTTAGTTAGGGCATTGGTCTCAAACTGGCCGCAAGTGGACAACATCCGGCCCCAAAAGCAATTTACATGGGCCTGAATACATTTCACCCGTGTTATTTATTGTAAATACAGCACTTTTAGGCTTACAGACATATGGATTGAGCTTATACGAGTGACTTTTACTAAGGAAAAAAGAAATAGAATGCGTAAGCTTGTATACTAAGTCAGATGACTGAGGCATAGTGGCACAAATCTCCTGTTACTTATAATAAATCTCTGTGAACTACGTCGTTTCCAGATTAATCCATGTCATATGTCTTTTATATGATGCTGAGGACGTTTTGCGAACTGAAACTCAACCAGGCAATGATAACATTAGGGGTCTAATAATTAGCCAATAAAACGATATCAAAATCAAAACTAACCCTCTCTGAACTAAGATTTCGTCTCGAGTATATTGCACTTGCGTTTTACTTCTGTTGCTAATAAGACGCTGCTCTCTTCTTACCCCAATGATATCAGAAATGAAAAAAATTTCAACAGGTATGATTAGTATACCGAGTTATATAATGTAAGATATAAAATGTGAAAGAAAATTATTATCGTTAGTAATAGTGCTTTTAGTTCTTAACTTTAATTTAACTACGTTCCCCTCCAAAGAATCTTTCTGCGTCACTTAAATCATTGCTTCGGCTGAAATGATCCGCAGTGCTGTAGAGCTCTTTTGCAATCACCATTCAAAACTGAAACAAAGGAGCGGAGTACATAAATACTCCTGCTGCTAAATACGCAGTTACTTTCTGTCCTGCTAATTAATCGTTTTGCTGCTTTCATCTAAAGATGTAATAAGCATATATAAAATTGTGGAGCGCTTAATGCACTTATAGTGTTGTGTAAACCAAGAAGAGATATCTTGAGATATATTCAAAAAAAAATATTCGTCAAAAAAATAAAATGATGTGACTATCAAGCTAGTTGTGCTTTTCAAAATTCCAGTCATCTAATAATATGCGATCTGTGTATCTGCCATTCTTATCTCTATTCCGGCCACTAGGAAAAAATTAGTGGGTGCCTTCTCTCATCCAGAACTAAATCATCATCATCATATAAACATACATATACATGTTGTTGCGTACGTACGGGTTCGTAAAGGACTGAATGCACAAGTCGATAAAGAGTTAATAAAATGCATTCTTATTCCAAGAAATAAAGCAAAATGCTGAAATTTCCTCAGCGATATTCGCACAATATCACAATATCTCACAGCAGTTATATTTGAAACTACTAAAACGTTGAATCGAACTCAAATTCAAGACACAGAGAAAGCTAATCCGATCTCGCCGCGAATTCGTCACAATCAGCAACAGCACTAGGTAAACATCTATAGTTCGCTTAAAGCAACTGAGCTGAGATGTTTTGCTCCAGCTTTTAAGCTTTTTAATCATGCACGAGAACATTCTGGTACTTTCTGTTTCTGGAAAGCAAAAGAAATTACGAGATATCTATTTATTAAATGCACGTGCTTCTGTAATTTTACTGTTCCGGTGTAGCTTAAAATATGTCACGCGCTACATTACACGAGGGAATAAAACAATTTTAATTACAATTCCACGAAAAACAGCAGATTAAATACAAAATCCGTAATAATATATATATATATATATGCAAGATAAAAAATATGTAAATCAAAATTATAATTTAAAAAGCCTCTTAATTGCTCATTTTTAATTTGGGTAGTCTGATGTGACCTGCACATGACCTCCCACCAGTTTCCTACTCTAACTAGGAGTGAGCTGAACTCTCACTTTCGGTTCATCGTTTGTAAACAAAATCTAATTTGTTGTTCAAATAAATGGAAAGGTCTGTAATATGAAATTTTGGATTATATCTTACTGGGAATTGCTGGTGCTTACAAAACCATCCAGCCTTTATGACGTAAACTCAAAAAGTAAGGAATTCAAATTTAAACTAAATCTTAGTCTTAAGTTAGATAAAGGTTATACAGAAATAATTAGCGCGAAAGTTGCCTCAAACCTATACCGGTGTATATAATAACACTATTAGCAAGAATAAAGTAATGCCTTAGGCAAAATGCTATCATATAATTTCAACTACTAACGTGGCTTTCAGCAGACGCAACACGCTTTGACTAAGCAACCTTAAAAACCTCCATTTAAATACTATCTCTTTCTACCTCATTTAAATATAAGCGAACTAAAATTTATATTCTGGCAAGAAAGGGACAGTAAAGTTTCTTAACATAAAATAACTTGTTAATTTAAATAAATATTTTACAAAATATAACCGGTCATGTTTAAAAACTTTTTTTAAATTTATATAAACATCATTAAGCATTTGCCCCTTTGTTTGTTTTTATTAAAAATTGTACTTTATTGCGCAGTTGAATAAAATATAATTCAATTAGTTTTTATTAAAGAAAGTTATGCGTTTATAATATATTTAAAATAAATATTTTATATAATTTATATGAAATATTTAATAAGTTAATTTTCTTTAATGTTAAATCTGTAGTATCAGCAAATCTAAATTAATTTTAATCTGCTGTATGTCCTCGCGATATTTAGGTATCAATAAAAAATGCTCGTTAATTTTTGGAATATGATTAGCATGCATTCTTGGATGAGTAAAAAATGAAGCGATAAGTATTTTTGAATTTTCTTGTGCCTCGTCATCACGAAAAAAAAAAAAAAAAGAGGGAAAAAGGTACATTTTTTCGTACAATGTTTACATTCTAAGAGTTTTTGAAGTTCTACAAATGAAACGCTATTATGACAATCATTCTCTTCTACGACTTGATATAAATAAATATCTTGTCTAGATAGAATAGAAATAGCATTAATACGTATATGCTACATGATATTCCATTCTATCTAGGCATGCTATAAATAAATACGGTTTCTAGATAGAATAGAAATAGCCTTAATAAGTATGTGCCGATGATATTCTATTCTATCTGCTCAGGATATGAATAAATATCGTGCCTGGATAGAATCGAAGTAGCATTAATACGTATATCCTGCATGATATTCTATGTTATCTAAACATGCTACAAATGAATATCGTGCCAAGGTAGAATAGCAATAGCCTTAATATGTATATGTTGCTTGATATTATATTCTATTTAGACAGGATACAAATAAATATCGTGTCTAGATAGAATAGAAAATGCGTTAATACGGATATGCTGCGTGATATTCTATTCTATCTAGACATGATATAAGTAAATATTGTGTCTAGATAGAATCGAAATAGCTTTAATACGTATATGCAGCATGATAGTCTAGTCTATCTAAGCATGCTATAAATAAATATTGTGTCTAGATAGAATCGAAATAGCCTTAATACGTATATGCTGCATAATATTCCATTCTATCTAGACACGAAATAAATATTGTGTCTAGATAGAATCGAAATAGCTTTAATACGTATATGCAGTATGATATTCTATTCTATCTAAGCATGCTATAAATAAACATTGTGTCTAGATAGAATCGAAATAGCTTTAATACGTATATGCAGCATGATATTCTATTCTAGTATCTAAGCATGCTTTAAATAAATATTGTGTCTCAGATAGAACCGAAATAGCCTTAATACGTATATGCTGCATAATATTCCATTCTATCTAGACACGAAATAAATAAGTATCATGTCTAGATAGAATTGAAACAGCCTTATTACATATATGGTACATGATATTCAATTGTATCTGGACAGGGTATAAATAAATACCGTGTCTAGATAGAAGCGAAATAGCATTAATATGTATATGCTGCATTATATTATATTCTATCTAGATAGTCTATAAATAAATATCGTGTCTAGGTGGAATGCAAATACCCTTAATACGTATATGTTGCATAATATTCTATTCTATCTAGAAAGGATATAAATAAATATCGTGAATATAAATAAATATCGTGTCTAGATAGAATAGAAAATGCATTAGTAATATATATGCTGCATGATATTCTATTCTATCTAGACATGATATAAATAAATATCGTGAATATAAATAAATATCGTGTCTAGATAGAATAGAAAATGCATTAGTAATATATATGCTGCATGATATTCTATTCTATCTAGACATGATATAAATAAATATCGTGTCTAGATGGAATAGAAATGGCCTTAATACGTATATGCTACATGATATTCCATTGTATATAGGGTTGCTATAAATAAATATCATGTCTAGATAGAATAGAAATAGCCTTAACACATATATGCTACACAATATTCCACTCTATCATGGCATGCTATAAATAAATATTGTGTCTAAATAGAACAGAAATAGCCTTAATACGTATATGCTGCATGATATTTTATTCTATCTAGACGTGATATGAATAAGTATCTTGTCTAGATAGAATAGCCTTGTATATGCTGCATGATATTCTATTCTACCTAGACATGATATAAATAAATATCGTGCCTAGGTTTCATAGAAATAGCCTTAATATATGCTGAAAGATTTTATATTAAATTCTTATAATAGTGAATCTAAATTTTTCAGTAAGAATCTACTAAGTAGCGTATAACTTCAGCTCTATCACATATATTTAAAATTTAATATGTTGTTCTCGGCTATAATTGTATGTGTATCGTGTATGCCTAAGCGAGTTTTAAATACCAAATCCGATAAAAGTTTAAGATTACATCACAATATATTTTTTTCATGAAAATTTGTCCAGATGTTCAAGAAATGTATCACTTCCGGTTTATCAATTTTAGCCAAAATCTGAAATTTCTAGAAAGATTCCGTTGGTATAAAAGTCTTCAGTACTTAAACTGAAAAGTTACGGATTACTTATGCATATTAATATAGTTTTTCATTAAAAGCTGATGTGGACATGATCTGAAGCACAGTAATGGTTGTTCAGTTTTACCCAATATCTAATCAACCTTTTATATGGCTGCAGAAAGCTTAAATAGAAAAACAGAAAATTTGTAAGTTTGACAGACGAGTTATTGCGGATGAAAAAATCGCCACTTTCGGATAGACAGAGATCATTGTGAAAAATTTTGATTTATTTAATCTAGAAGTGAAAAAAAATGAGCATAATATTTTGCATATTTTAAATACAATAGGAAGACTGAAGACCTCCTGGACAGTGGAGCCTGAGGCTGTGCTCCGTGTACCTCTGTAAAATCAGGCTCTGCTTGCATAAATAGGGTCCTGTATGTTTCTCAAAATTATGAGTTTTAATACATATTCTTGTCATCCTTGGAAATCACATTCCACATTTTATCTAGTGTGAAGGTGATTATAATTGTTATTGAAGGCGATAAATTATCTCCTTTCTCCCCCCGCCCATTATCTTTTGATTTTGCTTATTCTTAAAGACATTTCAATGATAATCCAGCTGCCTCCATACTTATCATGTCAGCACATATTCCAGATAAAGTTGCTTCGAACCGAACTGAAGCGTTTAGAAATTACGCCACCACCTAACTGCAACCGTGAAATGGTTATTTTTCATAATGATACTATCATTCGGTCCTTGTGACAGTTAAGATTCGCCGAAAAGACAAAGGCTGGCTGTAACTAACTTTTTTCGCACAAGATCGAGATCTTAGTGATGAGGAGCTTCCTTATAAATGGTTTTTGGCAACAACCCCTTGCAAATAATAATGAGGGGTCGCGTATCGCGCGCGTGCATCGCATACGATGCAAAGAGCCGTCATGTTTCACGGTCAAAAACGCAAGCGCGCGTTGGGGTTAAATGGGTACCAAAGACTACCAACCGGAACTAATAAGGCACCCTAAAACGCGAACGATAAGCCTACACGGGTGGCTGGCTGCAGAATTTTTTTTTCCTCGTTTTAATATCTTTTTCTTTTTTACTTTGCTATTGTTGCTTGCTCATGTCTGCTGTAACCATTGATGTGCAATATTAGCTTGCAACCCACGATCTTCGAGACATTACCAGCGTTCGAATGATGATAGTTCTCCATCGCTTTGAATAATAGGATGATGTGGAGCCGGCACCGCGCCCGCTTCTGTCAGAAATGGCCATTTTTACTTATCGCTGACCTCTAACCTCGCCTACCTAACGGTTGTTGCATCATGAGTCGCGTGCGTGTTGTTGTTTTACTAATCGTGGTCATGGCACCGGTTTTTGCCATGAACGTTTTTTGGTTTCTTCTTCTTCTTTTCGCTTTTACTTTCGTAATCGCTTTTTTCTTTGTTTAAAGTGAAATGTATTTGTTAGAGGATATTACTACACGCAGCATTTATCATAAAGCATCCATTCCCTTGCCCTCAAAAAGGTACTCATTTATTAAAGTGACTTAAGGTCTAGGTTGTTTACTGATTTGCAAATTCATTATTAAGAAAAGCAGTAAATGTAAAGCAAGGCATTTCTCTTCTGCAAATTTTAATTACAAGTAAAGAAAACGCTTATTTTCAAATGATAATTATAAACTAAGCTATGTATCATGCATTTCATTCTGCCAAGGTAAGCTGAGAGAATTACCAAGGTTACTGAGAAAAATAAAAGATGTGTTGCTTCATTCAGAAATTCATTTTTCAAAAAATAGTAGAACGCTATATGTTCAGAATAAATGGAACATCTACTCTTCTGCTTATTAAAAAATCTAATTGTGTACACTACGTGCCTTCCATCTACGGCTTATTGAATTATGCACATTTTTTTTTGCTGCAATACATTTATTCTTATTTCCTCGAACTATTCTACCTTAAATAACAGAATTGATGAAATAATGCCTTAACTAAGGCAAACTGAATATGAAACCAAAAACTGCAGATTTTGATATTAAATATCACAATCAATATTTATCGTACGGTAGCCAAACTTCTTATAATTTTATTTTTTCATAACCAGTATAAAGCTTTCCAAAATATAAGTACAGGAAACGGGGGATTACATTAAAAGAAGCATTTCGTTATCTGTCCAAACAGCTATGCGAGATACATACATGCGTATATGTCACGAAAAATGTCCTTTTGAATGCATTTTAAACCCATTTTACAACACGTTTGGTAAAAGAGAGTCCTTTATTCTGCCGTACGCACATACATCACTAAAAAAAATCGTCTAAAATGGATTCAGGAACTACCAAAATGGATATTGATTTCTTATTTTTTCATATATTAAATTATTTCTTAGCATTGTTAATTGCATTCTTGATCAGGTTTTCTTTCAAACATACGAACGCTAACGCGATCAGATTTCCTAATTATTATTTCCTAATTATAGAAAAAGACTAATTCCCTTTGAAAAGTCAGCCTTTTTCACTAGAATCAACAATAATTATTTTTAATTACTTTAGCCTTATGCTTTATATATATATTTATTATTTTTACAATTCCCTTACATTTTTACAGAATTTTATTTCCATAATTTAAACTCACTTTCTACGGATTTAGCTTAGTTTTTATTTTTCATTTACATTAGCGCTACAGTTTGATTTTGAAAATCCATTTTTACCTTTTTAAAAAATTTAATTAAACATACATGTATTATTTTCGCAAAACTCCTGGT
>KK112603.1:370525-399418 GCA_000611955.2 Stegodyphus mimosarum
GTGTATCGGATCTGAAGCATATGCTCATTTTAAAACTATTTTGCGATAGTGCTGCTGAACTGAATTTTATAGTTTAAGTGCGAAGAACGTGATATTTAATAAATAAAGGTAACACAGAAAACGTTTAAAAAACGTCCTTTTGGGCGTAATGTAAAATTTGAAAGTTTTTCGGATTTTCTTTTCCTTTTTTAATTTATTTTATTATTATTTATTATTACCCTTATTTTATATTTATATTCTGGATACGTGTTTTTATTAACGTCTCTTCATTACAGTTATTTAATTACTTAATTAAAAGCAATCTCAGCAGCTCCATGTCTTTTACTATAATTTTTGTGCCTTTGTCTAGCTACGTCTCTTTATTTGTGTCTTTGTCTTGATATGTTTATTTATTAACGGAAAAGATGCATAAAACATCCGGCTATGAAAGTTTCTTTTTTTTTTTTTTTTCTTTTTTTTAAGTAGGGTGGAATATATCAAGATTGTAATCAAGATTTTCCGTACAGTTATATACATTAGGATGCTAGGATGAGGTATAAGACGTAGCTTTTCAAGGTGGCTTACGCCCCACACGAAGAATCTGTTGTGATTGTTGATATCCTTTCATTAACAAGGGACGATCTCATCCAAAATAGCAGGTTCAACATCCCTTATTTACTTCTAAAGAGGAAAATGATGAAAGAAAGGTTCAGTTTCTGGGGTGTAATAAGAAGCAATGGAGGTCTATTAGAGTTAATGTAATTGTACATTATCCCTACGGGCACGATAACCGCAAAGTGGCTTTTTCCGGGTCCAGTAGGTGTAGTCCTCACATCTGATGGTCCGCCACTACAGCCTTCGAACAGAACCCCTTGCGGTTCGGCGGCAAGCAATTAGCAGCCTCGACTGAGGCCTTCGTATCACGTTGTGGAAAATAATTATCGATTCCTTCCTCGCTGTGGTTTAAGGGTGCGTGTCGAATGTTGTTCAGAAACGCAGCCAGCCAGGACGGAGCCGACGCAGTGGTCATTACGGACCACGTGACTGCCGATATATGATATTTGGTTGCAAGAACTTCTCAGTTGTAATAGGTGTGCAAATTAAGCACCGATTGTAGGGGCAATGAGCTTGACTGACAATGCCTCACGGCGCCCATTCGGTTGTTTTCAACAAAGGAGACAGACAGACGTGGGTGTAGGTTGAAACACTGCGATGGATGTTCATTCTCACCCATTCCTCGTCCACACACCCCTTCTCTGGGGGCGTTTCACAACCAAAAGACCCTCCAGTGCTTCTTATTTATCCATTGTTTAAAGCATTATCCTCTGCTCGTATTTGCAAATACATAATTTTAGTTCTCAGAGGATTTTGCGTACAATTTTGAATGGCTACCCAATAAAAAAAATTTGACGCGGACATCACATGACTTCCTTGTACGATATATTAAATTATACACATTTATGCTGCACTTCATTTATACTTATTTCCTCGAATTATTATAACTTAATTAACCGATCCTCAAGGCAAGTTGAAAATGATGTCAAAAACTGTAAATTTTAAAATTAAATATCCCGGTTATTTTTTGTCGTACGGGAATCAAACTACTTTTATTTTTTTATAAAGAGTGTAAAACCTTCCTAAATATAGGGGTAGGAACCAGGAGACAGCAATAAATGCTAGATTTCCTTATTTGCCTAAAATTATATTTCAGGCCAAAAATATAAAATTTTTTAAAATTTGACATTGCACATTGATATTTTCATCATTTAAAACATTTCTGTAGTTGAAAATATATCACTTCGACCAACGATTGCGAAAATAAAGGCCGGGTAGGACTTTTAAGTTGGGAAAGGTATTGGTACACACACATATATATATAGATAGATTTCCATATATATATAGATAGATGGCCGTGGCGCATCATTGGTTCAGCAAAATGACGTTTACCTCCCCAACTTCTAAGTTACACCTTATTGGTGATTTTCAATTTCTTTTCTGGTTGCTTCCTATTTTAGAATTCTTATTCTGGCAACCTCTTTCAGTTTTTTTACGCTTTAAATTTAGCTGCTGCTATGGATCCAGGTTTGTTCATTTTCTTTCTCTTTTTAATGCAATTGGTCTTAGCAAGACACTTGTGTTTTATTTTTTATTTTTAATTTCTTGTTCTGTTTACTAAGTTAAAATTTAATTTTTCTAGCTCATTGGGATCTCCCTTAAAATTATGTAATTTTTTACTCATGCCTAATTGGCTACTTATGTTTATTTGTACATTAGCCTTACCAAGTTTTTGTAAAGTTCATTCAGTAGTGCTTTTATTTTTAATTTTATAACAGGCGCGTCGGGAAAAGAAACGATAAGAATTGAGATCAATTATATTATGTAGTTTCTTTTATTTTTCTATTAATGTTTTATCGCTTCTGTCTCAATTATTGTCGTTTGACGAAACGCGTAATGGAGTTTAGCTGGGCTCGAATTTTTCACGCTTTTCCCTTGACAAGTCCGTGACTAACCTTGAGTTAGGTTAAATTGCCATTTACTGCCATTCATTGTTGTTTGTTACTTGTTTTTAATTTTTTACGTGTTTTAAAAATTTTTTAAATGTTGAGTTTTTCAATACCTACATTTGGTTTTTAATTTTTTACAACTGCTTTTACTTTTTAGTTATGTTTTTGTTCAAGTTTTTAAACTCTGGAACTGAGGTATCGAATTTACTTTTAGGCGATTGCTTTTAGAATTTTACGCCTTTTGCTTATCTTTAATTTTAATTTTGCAGCTCAATGCGCAAAATTCTTGACCAAATCGGTCTCTACGTTCTTTTACTACTTTCTAAAAAAATTATATATATATAAAGTAATGAAACAATCACACATTGTAATAAAGCAAGTAGAGTTAGAAGTAATGATGGCGTAGAAGTATCGATAGCATAGAACGAAAAACTACTGCATTTCTTAGATGTAGATTCATAATGAATAGGAAATTGGGCGGCAGCTAAGGCAGAAAAAAGATTCAACTTTATTTTAAAGAAACATTTTGCGGTCACAAATAACTTGGCACACTACTTTTGCCCGTTTCAAAATGTTTACATTTTTCATATCTTTGCAGTAAGAAGAGAACAACACGCAGCACATCAGCTAGCCCGAAGTGTAAAAGCAAGTGCGTTTGTGTTTAGGGTGAAATCTTAATTCCGAATGAGTTAGTTTTGGTTCTCGATGCATTTGATTGGATAACTAATATTGTTGTAAAACTATTATTGGCTTATATTAATTTAGAAGGCAAACAACAAAAGTCAGCGTTATATTTTCAAATTTTCACAGGACTAGCTTCGATGGTTTTACCGAACCATCATCCTCGGCTACAAAAGCGCAAATGAACCAATTTTGCGCTTTTGCAGCTGAGGATGATGCAATTTCGTTCATTTGCGCTTTTGCAGCTGAGGATGATGCAATTTCGTTCATTTGCGCTTTTGCAATTGAGGATGATGGTTCGGTAAAACCGTCGAAACTAGTCCTATGAAAATTTGAAAATATAACGCTGATTTTTGTTCTTTGACTTCTAAATTAATATTTGTTCGGCGTGTTATTGTATCTTAATTATTATTGGCTCTTTGAAGTTTAGTTCCATTTACATCATCCGTGTTACCTGAGAGTCATGTAATACGGACTGGTCTCGAAATGACGCAATGCAGCATTAAGGGGTTATTGCGAATTTAAATTATAAGCTATCTTTGATATATTTTTTATCTTACACACACACACACACACACACACACACACACACACACACACCCTCACACACACACACACACACACACGCATATATATATATATATGTAGGTATGTAAAATATAAAAAATGCGATGGTTTTGCTCTACGCGAACAGGAAACCTCTCATTAAATTTCCACAATTTCAGGATCTTCCCTCTAGACCAGTACTTTCGAGAACATTCTGGCATGCTATATAACCGCTACTATAAATACGAGTGCGTGCCATTTTTCGTCGCACTGCTTCCTACTATCGCTGCTACAAGACTTTGCGCTGCTCTGTCCATCTTTCTTTCTTTTGTTAGAATAGTTATGACGTCAAAAGTTTAGATTTAATCTTGTTCAATTTAAATCGCTACTGGATATGTAATTTGGAGAATTTCGTCTAAAAGAAAAGTGATCTGCCATTTTAATTGAGTAAAGATATGGAGCTATAAAGTTAATTTCTTCTGTGCCATCATTTCGCTGCATTCCACTCAGCCAACAACGCCCGGACTCTGATGCCAAGCGCCGTCATTCCTGTGTCTGTCCGCAAAAAATCATCATCATATATATATATACGTTTGGTACAGCCAACTGCAATAAAAAAGAGAGATGCACAACTAGATGTTAAAGCTATCCCATACAGAAAATTTTAATATTCTACGGCTAATCGTTTTTTAGTTATTCGAGATACATACGTACGTACGTGCAGATGTTACGAAAGAATCCAATTTTAATCCATTATAAATCCATTTTACAATCCGTTTTGTAAGAAAGAGTCCTTTATGTTGTCTGTACATACAAACGTCACTGAAAAAAAAAAAAAAAAAAAAAGGCAAAAGGGATTCTGAAAAGGTCAAAAGGATGCTTTCATTTATATATGATACCCGAAAATTTTCACGATTGCAATACTTTTGCTTCGTACAAGAAAGTAAAAAGGTTTCTGCAAAATAAACTTTTTTTTTTACCATAGCAGCCATATTTGTTTACATTTGAAACTTAGCAGAATAGTGAATTATGTCACCGAAAATTCTGGCTGCTGGCCGAATTACGTATTTTTGCGTATAAACTCTAATTTTAATTGTAGAAATTGTTTTTTTAACTGTTTTAGCTCTATTTGGTGTTTTATGTCTTTCTGTATTTTACAATTTTTAATGAAGATTTTTTGTGTTTTTATGTATTTTTGCCTTGTCATGAAGTGAGAACTGAATTAATTGAATGAGAATTATATCCGTAATGAAATTCGAGGAAATACTTTTAAATGAAAGGCAGCAAAAAATGTGCATAATTTAATAGGCCGTACAAAGAAGCTGTGCGATAGCCATATCAAACGTTTTATCATTTATTTGTTTTTATTTTCATTTTTATTTATTTATCTATTTTGAAGGAGGTAACTTTTGAAATAAAGTTTCAAAATCAAGGCAGGCTTTCAAATTTAACTACTTTAAACACTTCATAATTTACAATTTGAAGAGTAACACCTCGATGTAAAAATTATAACTTGGGAAAGGGGCAAAAAGAATTTTTAAATTGCCATGGCATTGATTTTGAGTAAATCTCTACTCATTGTAACATACCTTCAACAATCAACTGAAATTGTAGCAGCATATTTCGTTTTTCACGCTCTCGATAACCCGAGTCTTTTCGTAAACGTATTCTTTTGTGAAACAGAGGTGAAAATCTGCATCAATAGAATGGAACAATTAATTTGCCTAAGTTTTCAAAAATATTAGCCAATAATGCTTTGTGTAACAGAAGATTTCTAACTCTTTGCTATTCTACAAGACAAGCTTTTTGTGTTGAGCTT
This sequence comes from Stegodyphus mimosarum, assembly GCA_000611955.2. Classification (NCBI taxonomy): domain Eukaryota; kingdom Metazoa; phylum Arthropoda; class Arachnida; order Araneae; family Eresidae; genus Stegodyphus; species Stegodyphus mimosarum. The sequence continues at coordinate 376,055 of KK112603.1, forward strand.
GCTTCGAATTTTAATTAGAATTTCGAACACTTCGTAAGTATTCCGTAAGAGAATTTAATCCTAAACTTAACTAAGTAAAAACACTTTTGAAATTTCTTAGCGTCGCCTTAGAAGGTCACTCACTTGGCGTTAAGGTGAAAGAAAATAATATCAGGCAGTTTTTGTCATAAATCTTGCTGCATAATTATTTGTTATTTTATATAATTTGTGTGACATTTCGGAGTTTTTTTTTAAACTTTTAGAGAACTTTTTTCAATTAGCTCAAAAGCATTATAGTCTGGGAACACGATTTGGCGCGTTGTTTCACTTTTCATTCGAATCTGTTGCAATTCGGCAAAATGTAAGATATTTACTTTTCGAACTGAATTTGTCCGTTATGCATTAACATACTAAATTAATTAAAAACAGTAAATGCAGTTCTTAAGAATTTAATTAATTTTTCTTTAACTTTTGAATTGTATTGATTTAAAAAAAATGTCTTGAATTTGTGATATATCTAGTTAAAAAGATTAAATATTTTTATAGAAGTACGTTACATATTTTTTCACTTTTCAAATGAACAGAAGAAATAGAACGTTCCCATGTTGGTCTCAATTTATATTCATCTAGTAGCATCCTACTAAATGCTTCTCTATTCATTCTCATCTCTTGTATACTAATAAATCATATCAAACATTAAAACAGCTGTTTTTGAGATGGTTAAAATCAGAACCCTTTCAGATTTATTTTTTTTAAATGTTTTCTTGCCCATGCCCAAGGATTTGCATTTTAAATTTTTGTAAAAAGAAAAAGTCTAAATTAGAACTAGAAATTTCCTTTTTATAAGCTAAAGCGCGATAAAAAGCTTTTTTTAAATTTTCATAGCTTACTACTGTTCAGAAGTAAACTCGGCTGGGTACTTAGGTACTAGCGCAACCACCTTAGGGATGGATGATCCTTTTATGGAAAGAAAAGGTTATTCGGAGAATCTTCGGATTGCAACTTGCAATGGATATGGTAACCTAAAGAACTGTTATGCGCATGGTTGCCAGTGTTTGGAGACTCCTAAAAATTTGGCGACTTCTGCTAAGGTGGCTGCGATAATACGTAAGTCCCCACTGGCGAAACATTGCGTAATTATTTTCTCATCCTGATATTATCACAGACAAGATTAAAAGCAATTCTTCGTGCTGGGTGTACATTGAAACTATGACTGGTGTATGTTTGTTCAAGTGCGTAGAACACACGAAGACTTGAGCTTGCTCCAAATTTTAATTAGAATAAATAATGGGTAAAAGTACCTTCATGCAGAACTTTCTAAGAGCTTCTGACTTGTATTTTCGTTACCTAAAAAAGAAAGTTGCGAAAATTCCCACGCAAGTATTCCATTAGCCAGCATTCAAACATGGGTCGAACTATCATGTTCAGCGGTCTTAAACATTCGGCAGTTAAGGAACAAATGTTCAGAAGAAGGTGATATTTAATTTTTGAATATTCTCTCATTTTCTGCATTCCCTGTATTATAATAAATCTATTAGCACTATTGATGTATATTTGCTCGCTGTGAAAGCTAAATCATGATTTAAAAATTAAGTAGGTAATGTTAATTTTCTATTTCGGCTTAAAAGTTTCTTAAAACATATTTTCTTACTCAAAAGTAAAATGCGGTGAATCCCTTCTCGTCGTTCCCCTCCCTCAGACGCCGCCTCTGGAAATAGTTAATACCTCTGAGAAATAAATAAACATTAATACTGGTAATTATTGCCTTGAAACAGAGAGAATCTTTCCCTCTACAAGATGGGGTATTTGATTTTTTTGTCTGAGCTAATTTTTGTTATTTTTCATATAAGCATTTCCGACAACCACCTTCTGTTTGCGTTTAATCGAGGCGCCAATGCGGCAGAAGCTGCCCGAGAGATTTGTGAAGTGTATGGATAAGGTGCAATGCCTGAACAAACTGCAAGAAATTGGTTTGCCAAATTCAAAAATGGAAATTTCGACCTCGAAGACGCTGCTCGTTCCGGACGACCAAATGAGTTTGATAAAGAGCGTTTGAATCAACTTCTGCACCTAGACGCATGTCAAAGCACACGAAAATTAGCCGAACGAATGGGTTGTCGCCAAATAACCATAGTTCGACATCTTGGGTCTATGGGGAAAGTCCAAAAACTGGGATATTAATGACTAATGAATTGTTTTTTGTTTTGTTAAAATAAAAATTTTTGAATTAAAAAAACGGCCATTACTTATGTTTCAACCCAACAGAGTAGCATTCTCTAAGATGACAGCATTCTAACCCAACAGAGGCCATTCAACGTGCACCGCAAGTACTAAATTGCCAAATTTCACTGTGAAATTAAAGTTCTTTATATATTTCATATAAAGTTATTATATTCCGCGCTCATAATGAATAAGCAAACTTATTGTCATGGAAAAATATATTATAATCATTAATTAAGTGGTTTGTAAAGCACATCACACGGTGGCCATCTATTCAGCATTATATATAGTTATTCCCATAAGAGTCCTTCGGATTATTTATGTTATCTTCTTTAAAAGATCTATCATATTTCCGTATTGCTTATATCAAAACTTTCATTTCATGTTCTAAGTAGCTATTACTGATAAATAAGGTTGAAATGGAGCCAAAAGCAATTAATTTTTATCTTTGATGCCACTGAAATCATTCGCTTCATTGATTTCGAAACGAAATCATGCATTTCGAAATCAATGACTTCGAAAATGACATTTTAGTTTATCTAGCTGAACATGATTTTTTTTGCTTTTAATTTCAGAAATCTTAAATAATTAACCTCAGAGTAAAACCTTTTCAAATCAACAAACGAAATTAGAAACAGCGTAGAGACATTAGGTTATTTCGAAGCAGGAGACATGAAAAATGAACAATGCACTCGACAGGAGTCGAACCTCGGACCTCCCGATACGGGCAGAGTGGGCTGATAGCACATTACGAAGGCACGTAAGAAGGTGGGAGAAATACTTTATATACTCCGCCTTTCCCCCTTTTAAAGGGCGACTGGGGATTAGGGAACCCAATCGCCAAATCCTGGTGGTGGAGAATCATTATCCACCACCTTTTTTTAGGTGTCATTATCCACCACCTGTAGAGGCATTAGGTTACTTCGAAGTAGGAGACATGAAAAATGAGCAATGCCCTCGCTGGGACTCGAAACTCGGACTTCTCGAATACGCGCGAGTGTGCTGAGTATTACACCACGAAGCCATGCTAAGAAGGCGGCAGAAATGCCTTATATGGATATGGATACGGATATGGGGAAGTGTGGGGGACACCCATTGTTTAACCATTGGCAATGTGGGTGTTGTCCAGGCACACTAATTATCGAGATAATTACACCCCACTGGGCTCACAGGAGACCTTTCCAGGCGTTGCTTGCAGTGCCTTGTATTGGTACCATTCCGCAGGCAGTGCCTTTCTTTTTCCATTAAATATACATTGATGTTTTCACAGTTGGTGCCTTTCGCACTTACATGCTATGGAGGACAGCTCCAGGTCTGCTTATATACAATGTTTTAAGTAATATCTTTGTTATGTTATTCTATGCTGTGCTGCATAACTCAGTGCCTCTTGTGGACTGGAAGTTCATTATATTTATGATTTTTTTTTCTGAGATGGTTGTTCTTGGTAGCATATCTTATGAAAGGAGTCATTTCACTTTCTGAATTCGAGACTTTTAAATGATGTTTAGCTGTGAGGTAGCATTTAAGTAAATAATGTTCGGGACTGCCTCTTTCTCCACATACACACTGGTCTGATCTAGTTAAGTTCCTTGTAAAATTTACTAAAGTTATTACTGGCTATCTACATCAAAGGTTTGGTAGATTTTAAAGGGTTGGTAGCTTAGTAACCAGGGAGATTAGTTACCAGATAGAAAGTAACCAGTTTTTGAAATCCCTAAACAAAACTCACACGTAAAGTTTTGCATTTAAAAATACCCTGGAGTGAGTGGATTGGATTTGTGGTAAACTTGTGGAGGAGTTTAGGATTTATTACCATTTCATCGCTAATAAAGATTCTGCTACAGCCACCCTCTCAATGGGATCAAGTTTGTCCATGACTATTTTGATAGCATTAACAGAATGACAACAATAAAGGATGAGAAAAATACTCTTGAAAATAGGAACGGAATTTGACTTATTTAATATAAATATAACCAGAAACAAATAAATAGGTACATTCCGATTATGTGAATTAGGAAAATGTAAACCTCTATGAGTTGTTCATGATGTCTTTAAAGCAAATGTTCATTTATGAACTGTTCATAACGTTTCTAGAAATCATTTCCTTTCTACCTCTAATATTAGGAAGGTATATCTCATTGAAGAAAACATGCTAATGTGAAATTTTAGATTAAGAAAAAAAGCAATCTTAGTTTAGCTTGGATGCTTTCAGGGAAATGTTTTTAAGCTTGAGTGATAAAATTTCTGCAGAAATTTGTGTTTGCTGCTGAAGAAGAAAGACCTGTGTCTGATCATCCTCAAAATCTAAGCCAAATTACGGCTGCTTTTTTTCCTAATTTAAAACAGTTGATTGAATTCGAAAGTAAGCTGTTTCGAGACATTTTTCTGACATTTGGCAGTTTTTATAATCTATTTCGACTTCATTTGGAGCATTTAATTCAGTTTAAAAAATACTCTATAGTATTTTCCTCATGTTAACCGAATTTTTATTACAATAAGCGATGCATATTCCATGTTTTTGTATGCGAGTGGCGGAAGCGGGACTTCGACAATTCCATAACAATATCCGAATGATAAAATTAACCGCGATCACATTAAGCTGTATTTAATTGTTATGCATGGATGTCTTTCTGAAATATTCATAACCAGCTTCTTTACCTTTTAACTACCCTAACGTCCTCATTATGTATGTAAAATCCATCTCGTAAACGTAAAACTGCATTTTGCATGTTAAGAGCTCAGCTTTTAGTTTCTTCAACGCACCCGTAAAGTAATTTCCGATTCAACTTTCCGCTCCACCCTGCTTTTTTCTCATTCTTCGGGAACGAATATTCAACATCCGTCATGGCGTCCGACTCCACTCCTATGTAGGTAAAAAAGGCCTGCTGTCGCTCCAGATAAAGATCATATGATTTTTGCATTTAAATAGTGTAAAAAAATCACATGAAATTATGTCATATCCTTTCAGCCACCGTGACTAACACGTGTTGCTCTCTAATCACGGAGTTATTTTTAGGCATCCGTTTTCTTGCGGTTTTCCTAACTGCCAGAAGGGTTTGTTTACGGAAACATCAGCAGGACGAAAGGGGTTATTCATTAAGGGTGAGTCAACATTGAATGTGGACTGCAAAATTCTAAATGAGTACGAGCAGGCGAGCAGAGGTAATTATTCGAGAACAATGGTATATTTGCATGCATTAAAGCTTGATATTCTGGAAGAGTTCGAGCAAAAGAGTTCATTTTGTTTATAAACTAGAATTAATTATTAGGAAGCGGAATGGGATCCGCGCGCAACTTGAAATACTGAGTTGTGTTTTGAGTGTTATATTCCAGTGGTCCAGCCTTGTAACGGATGTGAATATGCCGCGATTGTGGAATAACTTCCTCGCATAAACCCTGTCAGGATACAATTAAATACATGTTTTTAAGTTGAGTAAGAGACACGCACAAATGAAACAAGCAAAGATACTTGTGCTTAACACCAGTAGCAAAATTAGGAGTAATGATTGCAAGTTGTCCTATCAGATACCTTAATTGAATATTAGATACCAGTTAGCTGTTGCACGCCAGTTTGCAATCGTTAGATTTCAATCTTATTATGACTTAATTTAATAAAATGCATGTTGGTGGATACCAAATACCCCGTCTTTGCACTGAAAATTAGTCTGGACCGTGAAGAAGACTGTACTTGTGCTGTTGTCCACAGAAATGTCTCATTCTATTCGAAACAAAACTGCATCAAATTTCAGTTTTGCAAATTTAAAGTTGGCGTACGTGTCATGTAGTCATTAATCAATATCGGGGAATTCTTAAAGCATTAAAATAAAGCTTTATCTGATTAAAATAATACGGGAAGAGTGTAGCATACGTGAGACCTTTTCGTTCTATAATCAAATTTTAAGAATTATGCAGCCAAATTTGTCTTGTCCACGTGCACCATTCTACCTTGCTATAGTTTGTTACTTTAAAATAGGCACTCCAAGGTCTAGCAACTCACCCCTCATTTATGATCGGAACGTCTGTCGTCATAACCGCACAGAGGCAATTAGCGAATTTTAGCAAATTAGAGGATTTGATCTTTTTTGCAGCAGTCATTGACTTGACTATGAGTCATGGTTTGGGGAAAAGAAATGGCCTTGAAGAGCATATTCTAAAGCAAAGAATTAAGATTAACAATGAAAACTTCGCCAATGCAGGAGTGCCTTCTCCAGATCACAAAGGGAAGAATAGATATGAAATTTACCTTAAAAGGGATAAAGTTTACTTTATAGGGGCTTTCCATTCAACCTTAATGCCTCCAGAGTAACGGTGTTATATATCGGAGTGCCTGTGCATAATGCATTACCTTTTCCAAAGCATAGTTGAAAGTTTCGAAATTAATTTTAAGAGTAACTTAGGGCCAAGAGCGATAGTTGATAATGAGAAAATAAACTTCTGTAATTTTTAATGGAACGTGTTTTCTGTGGAACTAGTAACGACACGTACGAAGAACCATGTGCCCGTGGGGATAATAGAAAATTCAAGCATAATTACAAAAGCACTACACAATTCTAAGAAAAAAATACAAAGAGTAACCAAATATACAAAATATAACACTATTCGTTGAAAATCTATTGATTTAAGGTATACATAAGTCGTTTACTATTATAAGGATCATTGTAATTGTAACTGTAGATTTTAATTTTTGAACTGTAAATATTCTTTCGTTTAACATGAAAGTTTTTGCCAGATGATAAAAATAAATTCTTGTTTGAACAATTTTATGTTCTTCATTAATTTTACTGTTCTGATTACACCATGTGGTGTTCGTTCTGTGGCTCAAAACACAGTTTTCGGGAGTTTGCGATTTTTTTCCTACTGGTCTTACATGAATAGGCCCAGACTGGACAGGGATAACAAAGCATGGAACACAAAATGAATTTATAAATGAGTAATTTGTTATCAGTAGACGGAACGCTATTTCGTGCAATAAGACGAAGAGTTCAGCTTTACGTGCACGAAACGTTTTCATGATAGTCGTAATGTGTGGATTCCATGAGAGTGAATTAGTGAGGATCACTCCAAGATAAGAGACCTGCATAACACAGGGCAGAATAGCTCCACAAAACTGCAGATTTTCATTGAGGATCTTTTTTCTTTTGAAGAGAATTGAAACAGTCTTGCTGACGTTTACTTGCATTTTCCGTTGTGTCAGCCAGGCCTCCAATGCCTGTATGTGATCTGTAACGGTTGGATTACTGGACTAACAAATGCACTTTGAACAAGGATTGCTGTGTCATCAGAGTACAGTGCTAGTGGAGTGCTGGTTGCACGAGGAATGCCATTCACATAAATATTAAAAAGTGTGGGCTCCAGAAGTGACCCTTGTAGCACTGTTTGAGATAGCACTATTTGTTGAGTATGTGTCTGAAGTGCGAACGACAAAGTGTCTAGCTCTTAGGTAAGATTTTATTGGGCGTTTTATATAATCTGGGAAGCAGAGATTGTGGATTTTGTAAATGAGGACGTCCATCCAGACACAGCCTTGCATATATCGATGAACAGACCATCAGGACCTTTTTAGCCTGGAGGCCTTCGGAGATGATCTCTACTACCCTGCAGAGTTGATGTAATGTTGACAGATTTATCCTGAAACCAAACTGCTGGGGAATAATGATGTTTTTCTCAACCAGGTGATCTCGGATTCTTAACAGAACTTCTTCCATGAGCTTGCTCAGATAAGGCAGCAGACTAATAGGTCGACATGATTCAGGAGCTAAGGCTGGCTTGCTTGGCTTTAGAATCGGCGTCATACTAGCAGTCTTCTAAGATTTTAAATCAATTCAGCAGCTTTCCTCTTTGCCTCTGTATCGAATTATGTCGATATTAATGGGCGCCATCATGTGGTCTGCTGCAGGAAACAGATTCGTTTCATCAAACAGAGTCGCCTATTTCATCAGTTTGGGTTTCATTAATTGCCGCGTAAAGTGGACAGCACAAACGGCAATTGAGGGTTACTAATGAACAGCCAGTAATGCCGCTTTCTGCATGCTTGAAATATCTGTCCAACCGATGTCGGAGGTCGAAGGTCACGTCTGTCGTGAGCTCAAATGACACAATTTCCCCACCGCCGTATCTAAGTAAATCTTATCAGTGATCCGTGCAAGTATATTAATAAATTTATTATTTATTTTGAGTAAAAATAACCTACGAAAATTCTAGTTTAAATTACCGCGAAACATTTTATAAAGAACGAATCCTGGTAGTTGGTTGGGCACCGTATTCCTCAATTTCCTGTACATCTGGCGCTATGGTGAAGAGAAGTTGTCTCTCCGCGATTTAGCGACCCAGTAGTCAAACAGGTTTACACCACGTCTATGGAAGCTTTCTTTTTTCCCATGCACGTTCTTTGTTCTAAAGTAACAGGTTATAAGAAAGAGGGAATAAAAGAAGAAACAACCTATCAAATAAAAGACTTCTCCCGTGATTGGGTGAAAATAAAATATCGGACAATATTTCAGTTAAGGGAAATTAAAGATTGAAAACAGGAAATATGAAATAGAAATCAAGTTATATTAAAAGAGATCCACGATGCTTAGTCGACAGTACTGAGCCGATGGACGTTAGTCGATCGGACACTTAGCTGACATGTTCTTTAATCGACATATACATGCGAAATTACTTTAATCCTGTGACTTTGGCTGTTGTAACATGCAGGGTGGCTGTCTTTCAACTGAAACTACTCAGAGTCATCTGGAGCTCGGCCTATCAGCTGAAATGCTACCTAATTTGGTAGGAAGACTAATGCTGACATGGAAAAGAAGATTTCATGAAAAAAAATGTAGTTCCAAAACCCGTCGATAGGGGAAAATCAGGCGCTGTTGTATTAGAGCTGTCAGCTGAGTATTAGACAAGTGAATAACAGACAAGGTAAAACTATCGAAACTAAAACTATGAAAATTTGCAAATATAACGCTGATTTTTGTTGTTTGACTTCTAAATTAATAACAGAGAAGAAATTTCAATACAACACCGCATTGATGCAGCAAATGAACTGTTTTGGTAGCTTAGTTTTCTTAAGATATTTTTGACTATTTAGGTAGTTCTAATTTTCAGTTATTGTTGTGTTGCGTTTTTTCCTCTGACCTGCATTAATGAAAGTCTGATAATAATCCTAAAAATGTAACTAAAAAGGTTTAGTCTTCTATCTCTCCCGCCTTTCTATCTTCCTTTTAATTCCTCTTCCCCCTCCTCCTCGTAATGGGCTTTACTACTTTTTCTCTTGTTTTTCTACTCCCCTCCTCTTTGTTTCCCTCTCTCTTATCTCGACTTGTTCTTACATTTGATCACAGAGGGTGTTGACTTCCCAAAATTGTAATACACTCTTAAGAATTCTGATGTAATCATTAGTAATTGTATTTAACTCATCAAATTGTAACACATTGCACAAATTCTATTGTAATCACAAGCAAATGAAATTGACAGCGACTGAAACTTGCTTAGCTGAGTTCTTTCGCAGCATAATCCAACTTGAGACTCTGGAAAACTTAAGCGAAGTATCACTACGTCTTGGAAATTATAATAGATACGTACTAAGGCTATAAAATACCCTTTTATTAAGCTCAGTAGGTTAACAGAATTCACGTCTTGTGCTTACAAAATCGCCCAGCATTTATGGTGTAATTCAAAAATAATGAATTTAAATTAAACTGAGTTAAGTCGTAATTTGCCCAAAGACTACACAGAGAGAATACACGCAATTTGGCTCAAACCTAATATCTGCTTGACAAGCCTAAAGGCAAGAATAGTGCAAATTTGCAGGCAGACTGTTAGCAACTGATTCGACTAGTAACGTGGCTTTCAGCAGCGGAAAACTCTCTGTTTCAGCAATTTAAAACCTTCCTTTAAATACTACCTCTTTCTACACAATTTGAATACGAGCGAACTAAAATTCTCATTCTGGCAGGAAAAAGAAATGCGAGAATAATAGAAAAGTTACTGAATATAAAATAACTGGGTAGTCAAAAATAAATAAATCCTTACAACTTAAAAGTTTATTTAAAAGAATTTATTGATAAAATATTGTTAACGCTTGCAACAACATCTTGTAACTACTCATTTTGTGGTTATATATATATAGATATATATATATATATATAGATATTCAGTACAAGTAATAAAAATTGTTGGCTAAATTATTTGTAGCCTTTTTACTTTTATTATGTTCTGGTTAAAGTTTTTATGCTTTAGTTAATGTGCATGCAATAGTTATTGAATTATCAACGATTTCAAAGTTTAAGTTTTGCTAAGCCTAACGAGGCCGCCATTTGAAACTCTTAGTAGAATAGTGCGTTAGGTCAATTTGAACACCGACTTCAGTCTTTTCGCCGAGTGGGACCAAAAGTAAACTTTCAATTTTGTGCACCGAAAAATCTGTCTTTTTACACGCTGGGCGAATTGTTTGTTTGGTCGCAGAAACTCTAATTTTAATTGCAAAAATTGTTCTTTTAGCTGTTTTTGGTTGTATTTTTTCTTTTATAGTATTTTTCTGCATTTTACCGTTTGTTATCAAGATGTTTCGAGTTTTTAAGTACTTTTGCCTAGCCGCGACATGAGAACTGAATTCATTGAATGAGAAATATTTTTCTCATTAAATATTGAGGAAATAAATTTAAATGAAAGGCAATAAGAAATAAATGTCTATAATTTAATAGACAGGTACAAGGAAGCCATATGGTACCCGCATCAGATATTTTGTTCTTATAATAACCCACCTCCAAGTTTTTATGACCTATTAACACTTACAAATAACGAAAATGACCCCTAAAGTGGCCAAAAATGTTGACCAACCCATGACAGTTAAAAAAATGAGAAGTAATAGTGACATTTTTTAACTTTATGTTATTAGAAGAATGCAAATATATCGATCAATCCATCACCAACTGCGACAAAGGAAAAGAAGACAGCATAGTTTTTGTATCCGCTCTGATATCGGTCGCATATCTTTTCGTTTTTGACTGTATTTTTTTGCTCACTTTGATATCGCCGCCCTCAGGTATTTAGGTCCAATAACATCCGATGGTCGAGTACAAAGGACAGCGACACGCGGCCTTTGCATCACTTCCGGTTCAGACGCTCGTCGAAGCCGGAAGTAGTAGAAGTGGGAGTAGTTCTGATTACATTTGCTGCTTGTAATGCGAAGTAAGTGAATGCGATCAGTGAACGCTAAAATTCGACCGATTTTCAGGGTACTGAGGGGTCAGTGAAATACTGAAATGCCTGGTGGAATTTTTTAAAAAATATTTTAGTCGGGTATTGTTCCCTACTTGATGAGGCCATGAACGCCATTTCCAGAACAACAGCCTTCTATGGGGATTTTTTTTTAATGTAACTTCTCAGACATTTTATGATCGAGAACTTCTGATAAATCTTTGAGAATATGGGTGCTTAAAGCTGCAACATAGAATTTAAAAACTACGGGGCATTTAAGATAGCCAAACAATCTGTATGTTACTCCATAGGTAAGTTTTGAAATCAGGAACATAATTTTTTTCTTTATATTGTAGAGACATTAGGTTATTTCGGAGCAGGAGACATGAAAAATGAGCAACGCCTTCGCCGGGAATCGAACCACGGACCTCTCGGTTACGCGTCGAGCATGCAGAACACTACACCACGAAGGCAAGCGAAAAAGGTGGGAGAAATAGCTTATAATATGTTCCAAAACTACGCATGTTCCAAGGAAATTTTCTCCAAAAAATATTCTTATTTTTCTACTCTTATTTAAGAATGCAATGTACGCCAAGGAGACTTCTCCCTATTTTAAACCCAAACGGGCTTGTTTTAACAATTTTTGAAAAAGTATATATAGTTTTAAACGTATTTCTGATTCCTTGATCACAGCTGCTGTTTTATGTAGCATAAATATTCATTCACGTTATGCATAAAATAAAAATTCGGCAATGTTGTTTATTTTAGCACAAAAAATATTTTATCAAACTTATTAGGCTATTGTAATTTAGAACGGGGATTAGAGCAAACTAAAACTGACTTGGGGCAAGTAATAATAGTCAAAATGACCATATTTTTGTTTTAAATTATGATTATTATTACTTGATATAGAGGCAATGAATGATATCAAGTAGTTTATAGTAAAACAAAGATAAAACTATTTAACCAATAAATATTACAATCAGTCTCCTTAAGAACTGCAATTAACATAACAATAGATTGTTTTCTCTGACGCATTTAACGTGTGGCCGCATTTTTAAAATTAAGCATTGAATCTATTTTTCTTCATCAGAGTTGCTACAGGCATCTTTGCAAGTTAAGCACAACTATTCTTCTGTTCCGGAATCTGTACCTGAGTTCAAATTCTTTTTTCCCTATTTTAAACCCAAACTGTCTTAAGACCCAAAGAGCTGTTAGTCTCAAAACGGCATTTTGCGTCGTTTCACTTTCTGCGTTGGTTCACTTTTCAAACTGTTGCCACCAAATATTAGCGCAGTGTACTATATTTAAGGAAACTAAATACGGAAGAATCTGCAGGAAGGTTTCTTTCACCGTGAAAAAACAACGGTACTTAAGAGACATCAGATTTTGAATAACTTAGTCCTCCAATCCAGCATGGGCACTTGGAAGCCCAAATTTTGAATTTTGAATTTGTTTTATTATTGATTTAAAATTTTGTGAAACTTTAATAAATTTTTTATTTTTTGATTTGAAAGCGAGCAATGGCAACACTGTACGGAAAAAAACATTTTTATCTCCAAGCGCGAGACTGTGTATTGGAAGTTCTAAAGATACGCTGTTTTGCTATCTTTAAGTATTTTGTGATATTGCTGTTGAATTGAATTTATGTGGTTTAAGTGCGAAGGACACGGTATTTAATAAGTAAAGGTAACACACAAAATGTTACAAAAACGATCTTTTGGGCGTGATATAAAATGTGGAAGCTTTCAGATATTCTTTTTTTTATTTTTATTTTTATTTTTTATTTTATTTTTGGATTTTTTAACCTTATGTTTTTCTTCATCTTTCTCTTCTTTCTTCGTTTCTTACTAATTATGCCTTCATATTCTCTTTCAGCGCTTCTTTTTTAGATATGCTAGCTAGTATGGCAGATTTCTCTTTTGCATCGGCCTTTGTTAAAGTGTTTCCGAGATGAAGTCTTAGGAAGAGGTCTGATTTTTGTGGGTGAAAATAGATTTTTGTATTTTGGGGAAGAAACCTGGATAAAATAAATTTGTATATTACGTTTGAAAAAATATGAATCAAGATATAACTTGCCCCATCTTATGGTTTCGGACACTTTTGTTGATGTATTAAAAACTATTGCAATTAGTAAAAAATTACAGCAGCATTTTAAAACTTAATATATAATTAAAATAAACAGATAAAGCCATTTTTAAAAAAGATTAATCATCTTAAATCAAAATTTACGATTTTTTTTTCTCATTATCTGGCTAAGATCGAACAGATACATGTAACCTCTCACTGCAAATTCGGTAAGACACTAATTGAGCTAATAGAGCCCTGTACAAGAATAATGTTTAGCTAAAATTCTAATTAAAACTTTAAAAAAAAATCTCTGCGTAACGTGTGTGTTACTACTTACCTCTGTTATAATTAGCCCCTAGCTGCACTACACGGAAAAAACACATTTACGTAAAATGTAAAATTAGGCATTAAAATAATTCCTTAAACTAGCGCTTATATATAACCGTACAATCTATGTTTATCAAAGATTGCTTTATTTGACTAATTTTATATAGTACTAGTAAGCTCTTGATTCTCCAACGAATCAAATAATATTTTAAACTGAAATTACCAACTAAGGTTCCTTTATCCCGTACAACGTTCAATCCTTGTTTACAATCCCCCCATGATCTGTCTCGAATAGTTATTTTGATACGTTAATATTGATGCTAATTCGCTAAGCACGGTTTTTGAATCCTCAATGATCTCTCTTAAATTGTTTTTGGTTATGCTTATTTTTAAAAACATTGCTTGCCAACATGAACATTAATCAGCTGAGTGCGTCCAGGCCCATATATTTTTTTCTCTTAATCATTCTTGTTTTTTATTTTTCTTTTCGCCTTTCTGAGTCATATTAACCAAGGTGCCGATGTTACAGCTAAAGTAATAATAAACGATAACTAAAGAAGAACATTCATTCATTAAAGCTCATTATCTCATAACATCTTAAAACTAATATTAAACAGTTCGTAGAATACAAATAAAATTAGATTATAATAATAAAACTTATAACATCTTACTGATTGTATTACTGAATTCTTAAAATTCACAATTTTAAGTACATAAAAATAACATCTAACTTGTTTCTCAAAATGAAAGTTTTAAAACTTAGGATTTCATTTTAAATTACTTCACAAATCGCTGCCATAGACAGTTCCAAAACAGAGAAAAAAATTTTCGCAATTTTCAAATTTCAAATGTTTTTGCTGCTGAGTTAATATTTTTATGTGTTAACAGCTCTTATAAACTTTGCGAATAAGCAAGCAGACGAGCAATAAAATTTACCAAACATTTTAAACATTTTTTAGAACTCCAGTAACAATTTTTACAGTTACAAATCCAGTAACAGTTTTTACAATTTCAGTAACAGTTTTTATAGTTACAACGAACAACATATGCGGAATGAATCCGGATATTTTCGTTATCCGGGTACTTTTATCAATTTGCACCCCAAGTATAATTAGTACAGCAAATACAAAAAACATATGCAGCACTTAAACACTCTGTAAAGGTGAACATGGATCAGCTGACAGCGCACAGGGCCCAAATATTTCTTTTTCTCTTAGCCTTTTCTAATGTAGGATACGCAATTTCTGTTTTTGAAAGTGGCAGCAGCTAGCTATAAATATTAAAAACTCATGCCATTTAGTATTTCGTATGGCAGTATAAATATTAACACACTTCTGATCTTGGCAGTGTTTCGAATCATTAGAATCAGCTGTAAAAACTGTACTCAGAATTTATTACAATTTTTTTTCATTGGGTTCTCTTTATAATATCTTTATTCTTTATTTACAAAATCTGATTGGAAGCCACGTGACTTCCTTGCACGGAATATTAAATTATTTGCATTTTTTCTTGCATTCTATTTAAACTTACTGGAATGAATTAAATCTACTTCGTCGATAGCACGTAAACCACAATAGAATAAATGCACTGTTTAAAATTCTCTATATTTGTTTACCATAGCGACACTCTGGCTCTAGATTCAATTAACAGCATTACATCTCATTCATTTTACAACTCATTATGCGCAAAATTATATCATATGAAGTATTATCTAATCGTTGCAACATGTTCTATTGGAGTACTATAATAAATCTAAAACGATGTATAAAAGAAATTAAACAAACAAGAAAAAGAAAACGTTTCTCACAGACGATTCAGTGTTTCTCATTGAATTAATTCAGATTTCACTTCGCGACAGGACCTCAGAAAGAAATACATAAATACATAAAAACTCAAAACATCTGTATTAAAAATGACGAAGTAAATCTTAAACACTTATTTCCTCGAATAAATTCCAGAACTTATTAAGCATGATTTAATTCGCAATAATAAAAGAAGGGGTTATGTTTGTTGTTGCGAAGCTTAGTTTCCCTAAATTGGCAACAAATCCACTATTCTTTTAAGTTTCAAATGTAAACAAATATGGCTGCTATAGTAATAATAATTAAGCTTAGGCCACACTTAAACAACTGTTAAATTGTTGATAATTCTACAAATACTGCAAGCAGATTTACTAAAGGCATGAAGAGCTTAACCGGAAGATAAGAACAACATAATTCGATCATTTTTAAGCAAAAAATGCGCAATTTAACAACATATAAGAATAAAAATACTGAGCTCACTGAGCCGAGTAACAAAGTAGGTATATATATATATATATATATATATATATACACTTCTGGTGCGGCCGATTCCAAACAAAAAGAGAAGTGTACATCTGCATATTATAGCAGTTCTATATACAAAATTTCAACTTTCTGAGGCTACTCGTTTTTGAGTTATGCCAGATAATATACATGCATACATACATACGTACGTATAGCAGCAAGGAAAAAAATCTCTTCTGAATCCATTTTAAACCAGTTTCACAATTCGTGTGGGGAAATAAAGTCCTTTATCCTGTCCTTATGTTCAGATGTCAGGCAAAAACATCGTTAAATTGCATTCGATAGCGACCAAAATGGATATTTTTGTTGAAATATGGTATCCGGAATTTTTCGTGATTACAATACTTGCTTTACTTCGTACAAGAAAGTAAAAGTCTGATATGGACGCCACGTGACTTCCTTCTGCAGTCTGTTAAGTTATACACATTTTTTGTTGAATTTCATTTAAAATTATATCTTCGAATTATATAGCTTAATTAACCAATGCGGTAAAGGAGTTACAAATCCGTAAATCTGGGTAAACTAGTCTTTACTAAAACTGCAGTGCATGCTTAAATATCTGAATATTTTATAAGAGAACTTGAAATATCACTAACAACACTGGGCTCAGAAATGACTGAAAGTTTTGTCAAGAAAGCATTTTTAAACATGTACTTTAAATGAGCTCCTGCGGTTGGTTTGCAGTTCGGTTAAATTGGTTAATATCTCGTTATGAATCCAATCGAATATATTTGGCGATAATTTAATTCAAGCATATGATGGGATAAAAAAGGACAATAATGTAAATGCAGAAACTGAGAAATATGAAGCAAGATCGAAAAGGCGTCAAAATCGATAAAAAATCAATATCATGTTCTGTTTCTTGGATTTTTTGGTCAGACTTTTAAAAAGGCACTGCTCAGACTTTTAAGAAAGTACTGACCAAACTGTTAACAAAAGCCAGCCTTAAAAAAACATAAAAAAAGGCAGACTGTCAACAAACTTATATTTGTTTTTTGTGTTTCTAGGATTATTTTCTTGGATTTTCGTACTGCTGATAATCGTGAACTTCCATCAACTGGCCAGATTGTCAACAAAAGCCAAACCCCTAAAAACTCTAAAAACGCTAGATTGTTCACACATATCTGTTTCTTGGATTTTTTGTTTTTCTGTTTCCTCAATTATGTTTCTTGGACTGTTTTGATAGATTTTTGTGATTTATGTATCATTAATTTCCATCAACTGGCGAAACTGTTAACAAGATATTAACCAAATTGTTATTTAAGTCCAGACATAAGAAAATATTAAACAGGCCAGATTGTTAACAAACTTCTGTTTCTTGGAATTTTTGTTTTTCTCTTTCTTGGACTGCTTTCTTGGATTTTTGAATCTTGCGCATCATGACTTTCTCTCAAATAGTCGGACTGTTAACAATGTTCTGGCCAGACTGGTAACAAAGGCCAGACTTAAAAAACTTTAAAAAGGCCATATTGTTGAAACAACTTCTGTTGTTGTTGGTTTGTAAGGTAAAGCACATCATAAAATTCCTTTTTACATTATCAACCTGATTTCCACGTCTACACGAAGCAGCTCATAGAAAAGATCTAAATTACGACGGGATGTCTAGTGGATTTTGAGCTGCAATAAAGTCCTTAGGGCTCTAGTTCTCATGAATTATTGGCCTAAAGGGCAATAATAAGGAGCGAGCAATAATATGAGCGAATACTCCTTATTCGCCTCATATTGCACCATGGGAATTGTTCTTACTTCCGAGCTTAAAATGCTGTTTTATGGTCATCATTTGAGTCTGCGGATTCAATAAAAGGAACTTTGCTGAAAATTCTTAAGGGGTTAAAAAAAAGTTAGCTTAAGTACCATTGCAATCAGACAATATGAATTTGAAAAAAATGGGATAGATATTCACAAATAAAACTGAAATCCTGTGTTTTATGGAATCATTCTCGATATTTTCTTATACAAGTATGTGAGAACATTTTACAAAGCAATTAAGCTTAGAAATTCGAGCGTCTGCTTGGCTGGAAAGTTACTTTCTCTGCAATCATCTAGTACAGGCAGGGAAGCCCATTGTAAAGAACTGCTTATGGAATTCATTATTTCTCAATAGAAACGAAGTTATGATTTATTTTCTCATTTTCAGACATATTATTCAATTTTCAATTGTTCATGGAATTGAATATTAGGAGCAAAAGAGCTCTACTATAATATTAATCTCAATAAAGTTATAAAATCCAATTAATTATATAATTTCATTAAACATAAATATTACAGTTTTGATTGTGTAGTAACCAACTTATCAGATGCAGTACAAGAGGCCCACTAGCGGTCGAGAGATAAAATCGTAGAACACTGGTAGTTCCGACCTGGGTTCGAATGCAGCTGAACAGGCTGGCTGCATGGGTGTTTTGTAGCATGTATACGAGACAGTTTCCCTTAGAAAGTCCTCCACGAAAGTATCCCTCCTCTTAGGCAGATAACCCTAGCGTGCTTCGCTATAATAAAAAAAACGAAACCAAATTTTTATCAGATGTAGTGTAATTGGAATTTCATTTGTTTTTAATATAATATTTTAATTATGGATCTGTAAGGAATCCATACTTTAAATTTAAATGAATTCATTTCAAAGTTGAATATAAGTCTAGTATTTCTCGAATCCAAATCTGAATCCTAAAAGTATTCCAAATATTTCGAATTTTTATGTAATAATAATAATAAAATGGCAAGAATCCATTTACTTATTATGAAAAGTTTTTAATTACAGTAAAATTTTAAAACTGCATTTGATAAAAGCAAAAGTTTAAGAATACAATTTTTGAAAACACATCAACATTTATTAAGAAAATATGAATGAGATTTAGTAAATATCTATATAATTAAATTTCTGGAACTTTTTTCTCAAAATAACATTATCTGTGTATACAGTATCCTGCTCCCCCCTTTTTTTTTACAAATTTTATCATCTGAAAGCCGGAGAAAGATGCAAATATTTTGCAGATTTCTTCGCTCCAGATGAAGGGGTCTGCACATGTTTTCTCTCGAAATCAATTAAATTTAGGACAAACACAAAGTTGTGGCTTTGCTAATTTGATTTTTCACTTTAGCGGTTTTGGTGCGAATAATTTAATTTACGAAGGACGCAGTTATAGTAAGAACATAACAAATGAAAAGGAATCGCGAATAAACTACAGGTAACTATTATAATATTATTTCTTTAATCGAAATCTGCATTCCGGTAGCAATGCATAGCAAATATTAACATTACGTTATCTAATAAGATATTATTTTACTTCCATGTAACTTTAATTTTGCCAGGTCTTATTGTTGCGTCTGCTAGTTCTTAGGCCTCAAATCATTGGTAAATAATTAAAAAAGGTGAATGTGCAGAAGACTAAGCGAAATCATAGACTCAATGTCAATTCATGCTGGTCTCACTGTGATGGGTCTGCTCTTGTATTAATCAGGCAGGCATAAAGCTCGACAGATAGAAGTGAAAGATTCGGCGTGACCTTTACAGGTAGTTTGCAAGGGTTTAATTTTGTTACTAAGACGAAAGCAATCACTACATGGCAACAAATTCATTTTAAAATTTAGCGGAGCTCATTCTCGGAACGCATTGAGGAAAGGGAAAATTAATAGAATATTTTTTAAATTGTCAGAGACTACGCTAAAATCTAGAGGAGGGGAGATAAGCGAGGAAATATGGTATATATTTCATTAAAATCTGAAGTTTTTTTAAACTATCCAGATTTTTTTGATTGAAAGCTTAGTTTCGATTTTAGTCAATCATTTAAAATTAGGCAAAAAACTGTCTTAGCTTTGACGTAGGTTTTGAGGGCGATCAGACACAGGTCTCTCTGCTTCAGGAGCTAAACCATTTCAGGAGATTCAACCCTCTCTCTAAAATCATCTACACCAATCAATTTTTTTTCTTGCCTAATTTTAAATTTTACTTTGGCAAGTTCTCATCCAATGAAGCTTCGAAGTATTAATATCCTTAAATCCTTCAAGTATTACATTAGTAATATCTTCTAAGATAATATAACCATTATAACCTCTTTATAGTCTCCAAATATAAGGTATGTAGCCTCCTCCAAGTATAAAATATTATAACTTCTAAGTATAAAGCATGTAATCTCCTCCAAGTGTGAAGCATTATAATCTTCAAGTACTTAGAGATATGTAAACTTCTCTAAGCATTATAACCTCCAAGTACAAGGTATGTAATTTCCTCCAAGTATAAAATATTTTAACTATTATAACCTCTTTATAACTCTAAGCTATGCAATCTTCTCTAAGTATGAAATATTATAACCTTTAAGTATAAAGTGTTATAACTACTGTAACCTCTTCACATCCTCCAAGTATAAAATATTCTAACATCGAAGTACAAGGTAAATCCTCCAGCTTTAAGATCCTGCTTTGAGAGTATTAAGATGAGGGGTACAGCATCGGTCAATAATTCCAAGAAACGTTATGAAGAGTTCATAAAGGAACTTTTGCATTAAAAACATTATGAACGGTTCATAAACAAACTTTTGCATTTTCTTAATTAAAGTGCTAAGAACGAGTTTATTTATACGTTTCTAGTTAAATTTATATTAAACTATCAGAAGTACCCAATGCCAGTTAAGTTAGATTGAGAGTAATGTATCTAACAACACAGAGAACGATACTCCTGTAATCCTTCTCTAATAACAATGCAAAAATAAGATTCATAGTCATACAGTTTTCAGTTTGATGCGATATGGAACCCACGTAAAAAATTTCGATAGAAAAATAAGCTAATTCGCTCCCATTATATCAGCAACAATGTCATGCCGTTTTTAATGATTTTAGTCTTTATAATCAAATGGTCGTAAAAGCTCAAGTTCCATCCAATATTTCACCTATATTCAATTTTAGTCGATTAAATGCGGCAAAAAAATTGATCATAATTGATCAGAAATCAATAACGCGAACAAACAAACAGGCATTCTTCTTTACATATATAGATTTTATAAAACTTAGAAATGTTTGATTAACAAACTCTACGATTTGAAAGCGAGCAGTAGCAACACTTTTCGAAATAAAGCATTTTTATCTCCAACTCTCGAGACTGTTGCCACTCGGAAAAATGAGTGCGAAAATTAACGCTTTCTGTATTTCTAATTAATATTTCGGCTGATTAAAGTCGTACGAAGATAGGCATAGTCGAAACGATTTCGCACGAATTTTTGGAATCAAGAATAATGTATTTAATGTTTGGGAATGCTATTTTTATTTCATCGTAAAACTTTGGAATTTTTTATTAACAAACTCTAGTATTTGAAAGCGAACAGCGGCAGCAATTTTCGAAATAAAGCAGATTTTTATCTCCAGCTTACGAGACTGTTGCCACTCGGAAAAATGAGGCGAAAACTGTGTCTTTTCTGAGTTTTTAATTAATATCTCTGATTTTAACTACTTTTTTTTGGAAAAAAGTGGGCGTCAAGCTTTTCCAGGATCCAGAAAGGAATTGTATAAATTTGGATAACAATAGCTGCAGTAGTGACTGAGTTATTAGCGAACAAACAAGCACACACAGACTTTCTTCTTTATGTATATAGATTAGTTAAATGCCATTGCTATTTTGAAGGGTATTTTTTCTCGTTGTTGAAAGTTATCAAAACAGTGCTGGACGGACGTGATCACATTAAGCGTCAACTACTACAATTCAAAGATATTGTTCTACTCCAATACTTGAAATCAGCGAACATCTGACTATTATTCAGTATTCTACTACAAGAATAAGCTATTCTTTTGCTAGCTATAACAGTGATTTCTCTCAGTGTCTGGAATATGCTTCAGTTCATTTATGGTAACATAACTGAATTATGGACAATGCCTTCTTCCTTGCGTTCAATCTTACCACCGACCATATTGGAGTCTTAGAACCTTTCAGTTGCAGAGTTCAGTTGGTCTAAAAGAAACTGAGGTTTCATTTACGAATTCACCCAAAATTGGCGAGTAAGGTTTTGTTTCTGGAGCAAGGTTTGTGAGGAAAGAGATGTCTTCCAGTTTTTGCCCGCTGTATGAGGTGACAGAGCAGCTGCATCGAATAGGGAAAATAAAGTGTCAGCCAAATGGGTTCCTCCCTGATTGGCTCGTCTTCTGGGCGCATCTTCAGATCCGCGTTTGGCTGAGATTGGAACCGCCTGCATGTCAAGCATAATGCGATTGAAGGTTTATTATTTTTAGTGTCACCCTGCACGATTTGTCGGAATGACACGTGAAACAAGTTATTCTGTCCTAGATTTCATTTGTGACATTTGATTGATTGTTAATGCAGAGACTTTTTGTTACCCGGAAAAGATTTTAAACAATGTTTCATGGCGGTATTGTTTTCGCTTGTTTGACATCCTTCTAAAGGTCTTTTTCGGGTCCTTAAAACAATATTTCAAACAATTTCCTTTAGGAAGCGGTAACAGTTTTGGAAACTTTGCTATGGGAATACAATAAGTTTCTATGTTAACAATATAAATTCATAATTTCAAAACTTTTTAGAGACTATAACAAATCTTCTACTGATTACTTTGTCATCCTAATAAGGGTCCATTCTTAGGTTCTATTCACATGTACATTTGGTACCAATAAATGAGCAATTATTTCAAAGTGTAACGTATATTTTTAACGTATAGTATTAACGTATATATAGCGTAACGTAAAATAACGTTTACCTAAATGCTAGAACTCTGAATCAGACATGTGAACTTTCGATGTGCAAAGGGTAATTGCAATCTCTGACACTACAGTTTTGAAAAATTACGCAGAAAAAGGGGGCTATTAATAAAATTTGTTACAACTAGCCATAAATTAAATTTAAACATTTATTCATTGTTTCTAACATATTAACTGAACAGTTTCAAAGATTGCACCTAACCGGTTAAGAGTTAATTTAATTCAACCAACGAACTATAAGCGAACTTTCTAAGCAAATTCAAAAGGTAGACTGGGAAAAATTATTAGTTAAAAGCAATAAAACTGAGGAAGAAATGCTGCTATAAATGCCATATTTCATAGAAACATGATTTAATAATAAAGTAATATGCCGCAAATTTCCCGCAGAAGGTGTTATATCTGTTGTAAAATGAATATAACAGCAAAAATACGCCGTCTTCACACAACTGACAATTTATGCTGAAAGATGCAAAAATGTATACTAACTCCAATTCTCTCAAACAATTCACTTCTTTCAAATTTCAGTTATAATCTCTATATTTACTTTTTGCCCAAATTT
>KK112603.1:399434-486879 GCA_000611955.2 Stegodyphus mimosarum
GCATTTTGATGAAGAGTTAGCAACTTTCTAAATTCTTTCGTTGATTGCATCCTCTCACAGTCCGCCATTTCCACACAGAGTTTTCAATCGGGAAGTCAACAAGACAGGGGTAGAGTTAGTAATAAGATTTCGAAATTGCATCGGGTCCCTCCCCGTTCCCGTTAAGAGTGGGGAAATTAAAAAAAAAAAACTCTCTATTTCCCTGAAAATTCACCCCCATGAACATCCGATCACCGTGAGTTTTGATTGTGCATCGTTGTGAAAAGCATTAGGGTAGAATCAAGGGGGACTTTGAAGCAGACCCTTCAACTGTGGTGAAGAGCAGAAATGTTTTACTTCTTTCAAGCGTTACAATAACATATCTGAGACAGTTTTTTTAACACGTTTTCTCCCTAATCTCTAAGAAAAAGTTTTATAATAATGAAAAACTTTGTAGCCAAGACTTTTTTTGACACGTTTTCAGTTTTTATGAGTTTGATTTAAAAGGGTGCACTTTGAGGGCACTGATCATTATGTTTAAGTATGTTTTGATATAAAGGAGAAGTATGTGTGGAACGGAATATATTTGATATTAAAGGGAAACTTTGTATTGTTCACACCTTGAGATTTCTTGCTATTCTGAACTGAAAGAAAGAAATAATAACCTCTTCTTTGAATAGCTGCAGAATTTTAATAATTTGCTTTGTGCCGAAAAGCAATTTTTTAGAACAATTTTTTTAAACTGGTGGCCACCGAGGGAATTTTACACGGGCCGCGAATACATTTCCCATGAACTAATTAGCATTATTATGACAAGACCTTTGAAAATTTAAGGAGTGTCGGACCCCCCTCCATACCGACAATGTTAAATTGGCCACTTTCGATGTACCTTTTCTCAAAATCTGCTGTAGATATGCTCTTGAAATTTTTTGTGTAATTAACGTACACCTATCTGATTATACTGAAATGAGCTTTTGAAACATTTTGAATTTTAGATTAATTTATAGACTATTTTATTAGGCATAGTAAAATTTAGCACTTTTCTCACGCAAAAAAAAATTGTGAAATTTTTTTATCTTAATTTTTCACAAAAATTTTCATTTCAGTAAATATTAGAAAATATAATAAGTAAGTCATAAAAATTTTAGGTACCTGGGAGCAGTAGTTCCTGAGAAAAGGTACATCGAGTATAAAAAAATCACGTTTGGAGAAAAACGCGTTTTTATGTAAAATTCCTCATTCATCAAAGCATTAGATGATAAAATAAAACTAGATTTTTGACAGTTCTAATTTTCATTTTTAGAAAGCTAAAAGTGTAGAGAATTTGAAAATTCAAAAATCCCAAATCAATATTTTTTGAAGATTTTTGGCTTCCAACACCCCTTTACATCTTAAAGACTCAGGAGTCCAATTTTAATTATTTTCATTAGTATATAAAACAAACATGATTAATGTTAAAGACATTTACAAACAGAGCTAAAAAATTTAAATTCTGATAAAAATCTTATTCGAAGATTCGAAGAAACAAAGTTGGTTCACTTTTTTAAATTTGTGTCAAAAGATAAACGCTATCAATTACAAATTTTTGAGATACAAAAAATCTCTTTGCTTGCGAATCAGTTTATATAAAATTCTGATGTATACACCACATGGCTTTATTGTACAGAATATTAAATTATACGTATATTTTCCTGCATTTCATTTATTAAATCTACCTTGGTCAATAGGTCATAAACCACAATAGAATAAATGCACTCTTTAAAACTCACTGTATTTTTTTACCATAGAGATGCTCTGGCGCTAGGTTCACATAACAGCCTAACATCTCATTCATTTTATAACTCAGAATGCGCAAAAATTATATCATCTGAAGAATTATCTAATCGCTGCCACACGTTCCATTCAAATACTATAATAAATCTAAAACGATGTGTCAAAGAAATTAAACAAATAAAAAAGAAACAGTTTTTCACAGACGACTCAAAGCCGCTTACCTAATGTGCATGCGCTATTCGTAAACATTCTCCTCTCTCCAAGACAGACTGGCGACAATATTTGCTGCTAATGCGAAACACTTATTTCCTCGAATTTCCTTAGAGATATATTTCTCATTCAATTAATTCAGTTCTTACTTCGCAGACAAAAATGCATAAAAACTCAACATATTTTAGTTAAAACTTGAAAGATATAGAAAAACATAAAACCCCAAGTACAGTTAAAACAATTAAAAAATATTTTTCACAATTAAAATTGCAGTTTCTACGCAAAAACAAGCAATTCGGCCAGCGGGAAAAAAGGCAGGTTTTTGGGTGCACAACTGGAAGTTTACTTTCGGTCTCACTTGACAAAAAGACATTGAAGGCGTAGAAGCTGACTTAATTTGTTGTGAACGCTAAGCTGAGTCAATAGATAGGATAATTTAATAACTTAAATGATAATTCCAGAATGTATTAAGCATGATTTAATTCGCAATAACAAAAGAAGGCGTTATCTTTGTTGTTGTGAAGCTTAGTTTCCCTAGATTGGCAACCAATCTACCATTCTGCTAAGTTTCAAATGTAAACAAATATGGCTGCTATGATAAAAATAATTAGGCTTAGCTGCACTTAAACAACTTTTAAATGTTGATAATTCTACAAATATTGCATGCAGGTTTACTAAAGGCATAAAAACCTTAACCGGAAGATAAGAACAACATAACTAAATAATTTTTAAAGCAAAAAATGCACAATTTACTAAAATATAAGATTAAAAAAAAACCAAGTTCACTGAGCCGGGTAGCAGAGTGGATTATATACTTTTGGTGCGGCCGATTGCAACCAAAAAAGGGAGATGCACATCTACATGTTATAGCAGGCCTATATACAAAATTTAAGCATTCTGAGGCTACTCATTTTTGAATTATGCAAGATACTTACATATATACGTACGTACAGACACCATGAACAAATCTCTTGTAAATCCATTTTAAATCAGTTTTATAATTCGTTTGGAGAGAAACAGTTCTTTATTCTGTTTTAATTACAGATATCAAGCAAAAACATCGTTAAATTGCATTCGATAGCGGTCAAAATGGATATTTTCGTTGATATATGATACCCGGAATTTTTCATGTTTATAATACTTCCTTTACTTCGTACAAGGAAGAAAAAACAGTTTTTTACGGTATTGAAAATTAATAAATCGAAAAAACGAGCCAGGCTGAAGGATGAGCATCTACAATTCGTGATGAAGATAGTTTCTATAGAAATTTCTCCTTAAGATTACAAACTTTATAAAAATCGAAAGGGCATGAGGAATTGTAGCTGAAAATTGCTGTAAAATAAATAAATTCATAATTGTTTACATAGGAATGTATGTATTTTTCCTGTGTGCATCAAAGAAAAATTAGAGTGGGGTTACATTGTTTATTTTCAAGTTTTGTACCACTCAGAAAGTTTTTATAATTCATTTGTTTTAAATTTAAGTTAAAAGAAAGTTATTTAGTTGTTAATTCAACTTATGAGAACCGTTTGAAATAAATATCCGTCTTAAAATTTAATATTCAGCTGACAATAGATTTGAATAATAAGGCGTAATCAAAAGAACTTTCTTGCAAATGTCAACTGTTAAATTTCAGCCAGAAAACAAATGCTAACTGATACGTTTTTCCTTTTCGTCATTGTTATTACTCTCTATGCATGTTTTAATCAGCATTTAGTAAATAAAAATTTTAATTTAGTTAAAAAAATGTTGTTTTATATTAAAAGAAACTCCTGTTGCTAAAAGAAAATCCGCTGTTTTCAGATCATGCATTCAATTCGCATGAAGTTTGAGTTTGAGACTATTGATATAGAACGTTTTAAAATGTATTGAATTTCATAAGCAACTGTAAAATTCGTGGAATATATTTCTATTTGGAAACACATAACTTTCTGAAAAGTATCTGACATAAAATGTTAATATTGTGAAAAGAATTTACTAGGAATTTATAGATCACATTCTTAACTAGATTTGAAAAGTAATCACTCACACGATTTAATTTTTATAGTTTTGCAACGAGTTGTTGCATCCCCCTCCATTGTACTCTTATAGTGTAAGTTTTAACATATCTGAGTAACACCTGGAAAACCTAAGTTTGAAATTCATTTCAGCGTACATTGATATTTCACGTTTCCTGCTCCGAACCCTAATATTCTCTGCAAGTTTTTAAAGATCTGTAATTTTTTTTGTTTGTTTTTTTAATAGTTTGATAATCAAGAAAGCTGTGTTTCGTTATTTTAAATGTAATATTTTGTAAAAACCAAACGAAAACTAAGCTTACGAAGAAGAGAAAAAACACCACTAAATTCAGTTGCCCTCGCCTTACATATTATTTTGCATCCGATATAATTTTGATGAGAGATGATGCAAGCACCTTTATGACGATTTTCTGTTTTAAGCCCAAATATATCAATTTTTAATATTTTATTCTGCAGATATATTAATTTTAAATTACTTTGCATATCATTATATTATTCGGAAGATGAAAAAATAACTTTTATATCACTGAAATTTACAAATGAGGTTTTCTTCTTCTTCTTTTTTTTTTTAAAGAGGTACTGGCATTTTTCGCGCTGTTTTGAAATCAAAGAATCAAAATGCAGTAAAACAAAACATTAGTGCTGATGATGTGATTCAACTAGTTGTTTACGTTGCCATTTATTACATAAGCAAATTTAAGATTTCATTCCATTTTCAAAGCTTGAAACTTTACAAATTCTAAATGTACAAAAATTAAGTAAAGAAGAAATGATGATAGAGGTGCAGGAGAAATATTTTTTTTAGTTCTCGGTTTAGGATACGATCCATTGCTTTGAAACTTCAAAACTGAAACTTTATCAATAATTTGTGTGGTTACAAATTTATTTATTTATTTATTTAAAAAAACAAATGTTGATAAATGTTTAAGAAAACAAATAACACTCCTCGTCTTCCGCAAAGTATGCCGGGAGGTTTACAGAAGTATGCAAATAATTGAATAATGCACAGGAGATATAACACAACAATAAAACGTAATAGCTAGATCTGGAGAAAATGATGAATATACACAATAATAGAAATACTGTCATAATTAAGAATACGAAAATGTGCTATAAATAATAAAATTACAATAACCACTGACAAACAAATAAGCAAATTATGATATTAATAATAACAAAATAACGTATAAAAATTGACGATAGGCTCTCTGTTTTAGTTAGAGCCGCTGGTGTTTAGTACTTAGGATTACTAACAGAAGTGTCAGGTGTTATAGAACAAATAAAACAAACAAAACATTTTACACACGCATATATTTTATTAAAAATTGTGAAAGAAATCGTCAACGAGAAATTGTCTCATCTTCCTGTTACTATGAAACAATGAGTTTGTCTTTAGGTATTATCAGAATAATATATACAGCGTGTCTCATGTGTTTTGGAATAGGATCAAACGTCATTGTTATCGTTGTTCAAAGACAATTTCGTACGAAATTTGGTAAAGAATCACTACAGCGTCACAGCATCCGACTTTCTGACAATGCATAAAACTTCTTGTGAGAATTTGCAAAGTAAGCTGCGAACAGATAGCTCGTGAACAGACTTGTGTTTATGTATGAAGCCATTTTTCCACATTTCTGCAAAGTTAATTGCCATAATTTAGGATTTTGGGGCACGGAAAATCCACAAATCCACAAATCCACATGGTGTAGTGAAACAGCGTGATTCTCCGAAGGTGAACGTTCTCTGCGCCGTTTCCAACAGTTGTGTTTTTGGTCCTTTTCCCTTCGTGAAAAAAATCAATTAATGGGTGCATTTACCGAGATATGCTCTTAGACTGGTTGTTTCCTTATAAGGTATTTCTCCCGCTTTCCAAAAGATCCGTGGTTCAAGTCCCGGCGAGGGCATTGCTAATTTTTCATCTCTCCTGTTTAAAAAAAAAAAGAAAGTAATGTCTCTACAGTGGCGCCCGAACTAAAAAAAAGATGGTGGATGATAATTCTCCACCACCAGGATTTGCCGACTCCTAATCCCCAGTCGCCCTTTAAAAGGGGGAGTGTATAAGGTATTTCTCCGGCCTTCTTAGCGTGATGTAATTGGAAGCATACTAGACTCGAATTCGAGAGGCCTGTGGTTCGAGTGCCGGCGGGGGCGTTGCTCATTTTTCATCTGTTCTGCTTTAAAAATAAATAAATAAATAAATAAAATACCTAATGTCTCTACATCCTCAGCTGGAGGACGAGGTTCCCGGCTTCATTCTGCAGCAAAACGGTGCTCCATCATATCGGCCATAAAAACATATGTCAGCACCGGAACGATAGTCTACCCCATCCCTTGAGTGATCCTGCTGGGTCAAAAGACATGTCAATGCTTTGTTGGCCACCTAGATCCACAGAGCTAACTCCTTGTGATTTTTTTCGATGGAATTTCGTTAAAGATTATATGTTCGTGCCTCCAGTTTTCCTGGATTTACAGCAACTGAAACAGCGGATAGCTGAAGTGCTCGAATCATTAATAAAGGTATTCTATCACCCGTGTGGCAGGAAGTGGAATACCGCATAGATATTTGCCGTGCCACCGGAAGGCCACACTTAGAACATGTATAGAAACTTGGTTAGCTATAGTTTGACTGCAAATTTGATTTATTAAAATAAAGCAATTTCAGACTTCACAGGTATACTCTCTTTTTTTCCCATTCAGTACGAAACACTCATTGTTTACAGGCTGTAATTACAAAACTTAAACAGCACGAAGAGAAACTTTACTTTGCTTGATAAAAATTTCAGAAAGTTTTTTTCACTATTTTCTTCAATCTTTGGTTTTTTTCCGCTGTTTTTAATGTTGAGATAATATGATACTCCAATTTATACTCATAACAATAGAGTAAAAGATAAAAAATAATAATTTTTAAATTATTCAGATTTGTAAAAGAAGATTTGTAAAACAAGATTTGAAAACAAGAAAGCAGTAGTTCTAATGATAACGTTAATTTAAAAATTACTGCTTTCTTATTTTTCTATGAAATAAGAAGTATTTTACAAAATTATTTTGTTGTAGCTGAAAAATAAGAACATCGTTAAATGCTGAAAATATTGCCATTGCTTAAGTAAGAATAATAAATTCTTAGAAATTATTTAAACACATTGTTGACTGCATAAAAAATTATTTATATCATTAGCAGTCAATGAATGAGAATTCCTGAACTTTTGAAAGTTCTTTACGTTCTAATCATACAGTTATATAGAAAGAAAGTTCAAAATGAAAGGAAAATATTCAGAATTGTTCACATAAAGAAAGTTCAGAGATGTGTTCATACTTACGAAATTGGATATCTGCAGGATTCTAGAGCCCTGTTTCATAGTGTCAGCATTGATTATTTCAGCAAGACACTTAATATGCACATAAAAATTAAAATATACAAACAATTTTAAGGACATGTCAATTTGGAATTGTAATTAAAAAATTCTGTTCCATTTTGAAGTTATCGAAACAAATAACTTTGGCATGCCTTATCAGGATCACTTCAAGCAAATAGTAAAAGGAATCCGGAGGAAAAAAAAGGAAAAAGTATTTTAGCAATCTGCATTAATATTTAAAGGCATAAAAAACGATGTCATGAAATATCGAACTTTTTATTAGTAGTAAAAAAAGGTATGGGTTTTCCTGATAGCAATCTGATAGAGTTTTCACAGAAGATTAGGCTTGCCAATAAAACAACAGGTGCAAGATATGACATTTCGCCTGCAATCACCTGCAACTCGCAAAACATATAGTAGCCCACTCGCAGTATTTGCATAGACTGGCAAACGGGATGGAACAGTAGCTCTAATGCATTGTCAACGAGATTCAGGTTATGCACCTTTTAGAATCTTGCATATGTATGCTGAAGAATTCGTGCCATTTTGTGTTTCATTGTACCATCTATCTCAAGAGCACTGACAGTTTCCCTGACTTTAGGGCTTTGTCTTGTACTTTAGGGCAAGTGTTGCTAAATTCCTTTGTTTCTTCAATAGAGAAAGTAACTGCCTTACAAAGCACTTGTCAATGTGTAATTTGGAGCCGTGTCTTCTGTTAAGGAATTTTGCGTCACCTCCTTCAGTAATATATGTACTTAACATGATGATTACAAGGTGTTTGGCTAATCTTGCTATATTTTTACAACCCCAAAACATTGATGATCAGCGGTTGGATATACCCGATTTCTATATCACACTACACAAACAATAATCAAGGTCGAACGGCAGGACAGGACAGGAATGAGCATACGGAACACCAGGGCTTTACAATATGATGATACATATATATTGTTCCGTGATGCTACTGATCCAGTGAAGCATCGTGCAAAAGCTCCATGGAAACTTTACCAAACATTTTCATGCAGTTATTATTTATAAGAATTTGCATACTAATATAAAGATTGTTTAAGAAATTCTTAAACAGTTATTGCTCACAAATATCTTTCCCTTGTTCCGAATCTATTTTACAATATTGTTTATTTTGTGATAACATTTTGGATCATTTATGATATATATATCCGAAACTCGAGTTCCTTTGTAGTTGGTCTAGCGCTGTGATGTATTTATGCTAATGCGCACGAGAAGAAGTAGTGTTCTGGAAATTCTCTTTCACCACAAAAACAGTTGTCTGAGGAAGAGATATTTTTCTCGTAGGAATAAGTGGAGAAAGGTTCATGTCCAGATATGAATTGATTTAAACTGGGGTTACTGAGATATCGCTTCCCATTTTGCAGAGATTTTTAACGCAGTTCCATTCGTTCTGCCAGATTTGATTTATTTACTTGGTTGCTTCTTTTTTTAGGTATGACTTAGGCCATTTTAAGTTCATATCTTCCGAATCAGGAGTAGTAGCTGCATCTTTAGCAAGGGAGTCGGCGTTCTCGTTTCCTTCATGCCTTAAGTGTGCCAAGCATATTTTCTGCTAGGAATGCGAATTATCACACTTGTAACTGATATTACGTTTGCAGACTGCGGTGGTAAATAATGCGGCTGCGTGCAACTTTATATGTCCTGTTCTGTAAGCTGCGGGTAATTGCGAAATGCCGTATTTTTCGGTTACGCTTGGTTATACTTGAAATCTTCGTTTCAATCCCTATTCGGAAAGAGCCAAATGGTGACTGAGCGGTAAAGTTGCTGAATACTGATAATTCGACCTAGGTTCATCTAGGCTAAGGAGCTAAGAGGCTAATCTAGACTAAAGGGGTGGTTACACGAGCGTTTTCGTGGTTTTCTCCGTATGTAACAAAGCTACGATCTACTTTCTATTAGAAGTCCTTCCACGAAGACATCCCTTGCATTAGGCACATAGCTCTTGAGTGTTTTGCTGTAATCAAATAAACAGTCCTCGAAATGTCCGGTAGGTTTCCTTGTAAGGAAAGAAACTGGAAATAATATGCTGTACTTACAAATTATTAATTTTTGCGTAATAATCTGATAAAAGGACAGCAAATTATGGCCTTCGTCAAAGAACTATTTCTCGACATTAGAACACGATGATCCCCTTATCAATTTTCTGTTTAAAAGCTTAATCAGAGATTGTTTAGCAGTCTCTTAAAAAGGCAGCAAACTATAGCCTTCGTCAAAGAACTGTTTCTCGACATTAGAACACGAAGATCACCGTATCAACTTTGAGTTTCAAAGCTTAACCAGAGATTGTTTAGTAGTCTCTTAAAAGGGCAGTAAACTATAGCCTTCGTCAAAGAACTATTTCTCGGCATTAGAACTCGGTGATCATCTTATGAACTTCGAGCTTAAAAGCTTAATCAGCGATTGTTTAGTAGTCTCATAAAAGGACAGTAAACTATGGCCTTCTTCAAGGGACTACATCTTGACATTAAAACACGATGATCAGCTTATCAGTTCCGGATTTAGACGTTTAACCAGCGTTTGTTTGTAAATGTGCGCCTTGAAATCTTCTGGACGATAAGTAAATTAGAGAAAAAGACTAAAAATGAATATAAAATTATCTCACGAGAAACAAACTGTAAAATTGTTTTTTGGTATGATCTATGGATGATAGTTAGACTTGGCAAATATAAGTATTTAAGTATAGAAAACAAGTTCTTTTATTTCCATTCGCAAACAACGAAGAAACATTTATATAGAGCCAAGAAAGAAACATTAGAAGAAAGTGCACAAAACTGCTTTCATTTGCCAAAGAATAAAATGGTTGCCAAAATGTTTAGAATGAACTATTAAGTTTCAGAGAATAATAAATCATTAAAAAAATTTCAAGCAGAATTAGGTTAACGCAACACAACCTTAGAAACGAAAGTGAAAGCTTAGAGGTTATTCTTACAAAGCAAGATACTTAATGTAAAAGTACTTAGCCGTTTTTATCCAAGCGAGTTAATGCATTATTTTTTAGCAAATATTTTCTTTCTCATCTGTGATTGGCTCGCATAGTATTAAACTGTGATATTATTCTTCATTATTAAGAATAATAGAATTTATATCACTGTATTTTACATACAGCTACTGGATGTTAGATAAAATAAGGTTACGGTTGCAGTGAACAGTTAGTTTATTAGCCCAAAAAGAACGTTAGTCCCGAATCACTATAAACGGCGTATCACTTTTCAGGTGGTTGCCAGCAAATATTATCGCTCTGTATTATGTTTGAAGAAATTAAATAATGAAGAATGTGGATGAAAGTATGTATGTTTCTCGTGTTGTGAAAAAGCAACGGTACTTAGAACCATCAAATTCTGAATAACGTGGTCCTTCCCCCGAATATGAGCACCTAGAAGCCCGAATTTTGAATTTTAAATTTGTTCTATTACCTATTTCATATTTTATAAAACTTTAACGAATTTTGTATTAATAAACTAAACGATTTCCAGACGAGCAGTGGCAACACTGTACGAAATAAAACATTTTTTATCTTCAGTGCGCGAGACTGTTGCATTTCGGAAATTCTAAAATATGCTGTTTTTAAATATTTTGTGATTTTGTTGTTGAACTGAATTTTATGTGGCGTAAGCAATAAGAACGTGATATTGAATAAGTAAAGTAAGCACGCAAACCCTTAATAATAAAAAGACAAAACACAAATTTTGGTAAAGAAGCTATCTTATTAAGAAAACTGAATATTAATATAATGATCTGATAAAAGACTGGGGGGAAGGAAAGTGCATCCAAACACTTAACGCTGCATCGGGAATTCTAAATGTATACTGCTATGCAGCTTTTAAAATTTTTGTAATATTGCTGTTGAACTGTATGTGCTTTTCTTTTCTTTTTTCCCCCTTCTCTTTTTATTGAAGAATTTGGTGATAAAATACACACTAATTGTTCAATTAACAACTACCATACGTGCAATTTCTGTTGTAAAGCTTCCTTTTTCTCTCTATTTTCGACACAAAACCTGGCAAATGTCTCTCAAAAAACACTGAAAAAGATCAAGAGAGGATCTCAATAATATCATAAAATATATACTAGATTGTATAGACTAAACATAGTAAATACTGAAGAATTTTCCCCCACGAATTATCACATTGGTTCAGCTGGCTATTAAAATTTACAAGTGCAGCTAATTCAAAAAAGTTCAGAATTCTGTCTTCCAAAGTTCCATAGTAAAATACAGAAAAACAATCCAGTTTATGTTACGGAAACGGTTTGTCTTTGCAATACAAATATTTCGAGGCTAATATTTGTATTCCCCCCCCCAAAAAAAAGGCCGTTTCCGTACCACTACATTGCTTTTTCAATTTCTTTGGAAATTCCTGACCTCTCGCATCCAAGTAGTATAACGTCAACTGACTAAAATAATAAGAAAGCA
Organism: Stegodyphus mimosarum; assembly: GCA_000611955.2. NCBI lineage: Eukaryota > Metazoa > Arthropoda > Arachnida > Araneae > Eresidae > Stegodyphus > Stegodyphus mimosarum. Next base: position 411,209 of record KK112603.1, read on the forward strand.
TTCTTGGTTTAGCTGGTACATATTGCACATTTTTCATAAAAACCTTGACCACGTATTTGAAGAACAGTAAAAACATTCATGTTCTACGGAGTCCAACCGGTTGTCAAGCAGAAGAAACCGTTGCTAGTCAAGCTGAGGTTATGACTTCCTAATTCCATGATGACATCAATGACGAACGAGGGTTGGTCAATCATTTTCTCGCGCTGCGCTCGACTCGTGCAACAAAACCACGAATGAAAGATTCAACAAATAAAGCCGGTGTGGGGGGGGGAGCTGATTCCATTTCCATCAGAATGTGGAATGGATAATCGATCACGGACGTTGTAGAACTCTGGCAGAATTGCATGGATATTGATACTCTTTGACTGATGTGGGTCATCGTTTTGCTAATGCAAAAGGTCGTGACTTTGTTGATGAAACAAATTGGAAAACGGGTTGCAGCAGCCAAGAAAAACGTGATGCGCGGAGAATTTCGTTAAGACATTGAAAAGCGAAAGCGTGATTTGGAGAGTGGCTGTTTCTTCTAAATTGATCGGAAAGCCATCTGTGTTTACCTCTAATTGTATAAAGTGTTGCTGATTACATCTCTTATTAAGTGATCATGGTAAGAAGCATTTAAAATTTGATGTCAGTGTGCCGAGCTTGTCATAAGAAATGTAAATCTTCGTTAAATGGTCATTTCTTTTGCGAGACCAGTCTTTTGAAATATGCTGGGAAAGTGGAAAGAATAATGGGAAAGTGGTTAGTGACTTTGAATGACGTACTGAATAGCCCGGGTGCGAATCCCGGGGAAGGCATGGATGTAAATTATCTGTTCCTTGATAACCGGCAATAACCACCAATTGTGTGCCTCCATAATAAAGTGACCACTAGTTCCGGCCTGAGTATAGGTCAACGCCTATAACAGCTTGTGCCCGCCACAGGAATTAAAAAGAATTCTTTAGAAATATAGCCAACTTCCGGCTAACCGGAATAGAGGGGATGGATCCACGGTTAACTCAAAATTCACAGTTAATCCAACAGCAGTTAAAAAACACGCAGGAAACAAACCCCCTCCCAAAAAAAAGCAAGAATAAGGTGTATTATAAATAAAGGAAAATGCTGTTAACAGTATATCAACATTTTTAAGGCAATTTAAAGTGGCTGAAAACTTTATTTTGATGTTTATTATTACTACTAGATGAAAGGTAAATTTGATCTGTATTCAAAACAAATAGAATAAACTGTAACTATTAGGAGAAGAAACATCGTTTGGAATGAAGAAATTAAGTTATACAAATGGTATTAAAAAACAGTATATTTTTTAAGAATTTGAACTGGATGAAAAGTTTTTTTTTTTTTTTCAAATGCAAATTTTGTAGTGTAAATTTGATTCTGTATTCAAAACAAAAATAACTCACTGTAAATATTAGGAGAATAAATGTCTTATGAAATGAAGAAATTATGTTATAAGTGGTGTTAAAGGAACAATATAAAAGAAACAATATTTTTAAAAATATAAACTAAATGAAAAGTATATTTTGAAATATAATTAGTCCAAAGGGGCTTTGTCTCTGAAGGACTATTGTTTTCGTTCTGCGATTTTCCGTCGGAAACATTAAATATCGGTTCATTTTTCAAACTGTTGCCATCAAATATTGCAGTCCTGTATTATATTTAAAGAAATTAAATAATGAAGAATGTGCATAAATGAATGTATGTTTCTCGCATTGTGATAAAACGATGGTGCGTAGAGCCATCGAATTTTGAATGACGTAATCCTACTACGAATATGGGCATCCGGAAGCCCAAATTTGAAATCTGGAATTTATTTTATGATCGATTTCATATTTTGTAAAACTTTAAAGAATTTTTGATGAGCAAACTCAAAGATTTCAAAGCGAGAAATGGCAACGTTGTACAGAAAAAAACATTTTTATCTCCAGGGCGTGAGATTGTGTATCGGAAATTCTAAAGATATACTAAATTTAAAATTATTTTGCGATATTGTTCTTTAACTGAATTTTATGGTTTAAGTGTGGAGAACATGATATTTAATAAATAAAGGTAACACACAAAATGTTGAAAAAAACGCTCGTTTGGACGTAATTTAAAATTTGAAAAATTTTTCTTTTATCCTTTACTTTTTATTTATTTGTTTTGTATTCGAAACAAAAAGAGTGAACTGCAAATAATAGTCGAATAAACGTCTTTTGGAATGAAGAAATTAAGTTACGAGTGATATTAAAGAAACAACATGAAAGAACAGTATTTTTAAACAATTTAAATTGGATGAGAAGTTTATTTTGAAATATAATTTGTTCTGGAATGAAGGAAACTAAGTTACAAGTGATATTAAACAAACAATATGAAAGAAACAACTTTTATAAGCAATTTAAAGTGGATGAAAAGTTTATTCTTTAAATGTAAATTTCATCTGCATTCAAAACAAAAAGAACGCACTTTAAATATCAGGAGAACAAATGTCTTTTGGACTAAAGAAATTAAGTTGCAAGTAATATTAAAGAAACAATGGGAAAGAAACAATACTTTCAAAACAATTTAAACTGAATCGAAGGTTCAATTTATAGTGTAAATTTAATCTGCATTCAAAACAAAAAGAACGCTCTGTAAATATCAGGAGAATAAACGTCGTTTGGAATGAAGAAATTATAAGTAGTATTAAAAATTAATGTTTACAAGAAAACTTGAGCAATGCCATTCAGTTCAAATTCGAGAAAAAAAGTCCTTTAAAACGTTTTTTTTTTCATAGAATAACGTTTATACATTGCCGAATTAGGCACAATTAAAGTACGTAATATTGTGGATGAAATTAAGTCTCAAATACTATGACTTAATCTTTTATAACTATTATCATTCCAAGCATTTTTCTTTCTTTTCGTATTTCCCATAGACAGTTTTGTTTCACGCTGATGATTTGGTAAAGTAATTTTCCATCGTTCTGCAATAAACAAGCTTAAGATTTTTTTTCTTTTCTATTTTTTTTAACAGGACACTATTAAAACGCAGCTAGGGTAATTAACCCCCGGATAATCGAACAAGTACTGTACACCTGATTTCATAAATAACTTCTGATTTTATCATAAATATACTTCACTGTTTTGAATTAAATTCATTCAATGAAAATGAATTAACCTTTAAAAGAACTGAGCTATCTTTTGAAAGAAATGACATTAATAAAACATCAGATAAAGTTAAATAAATATCTCACTCTTAAACAACTATTAAATGCAACAGAATTAGCAATTCGAATTTATATCACTAAGCGGCGATTTTATCGAGGAACGGGAGGGGGGGGGAATTTGCTGAGTAGTCTCGAAGATAAATTTTTAGTGAAATTTCTGAAAGTCTTTACGCGTTGTACTTACGCTTATACTTTCGAGAAGAAAATTTTATACTACGGTAGAATTTTGATATAATATAATATTTTGCCTCTACAGTTTTTGTTTTTCTGAATTAAGTAGCATGTTTTTAATTTAAAAAAAAATTGTTGAGCATCATAGTTGTTCGTCGAAACAGACAGACTATGCCTTTCGAATTTGCTTTTCTCATGTTCCAAAATTCTAAGAAAATCTGAAGGGACAATAGTAAATTCATATTTCCAGTTCAGATTTTAGGACAAGATTAACTCACTGTTAATTTTCACAGATGGAAGTGTTACAGTTACTTAAATATAAAAAACAATCTGAAAATTATATATATATATAAACTTTCTCAAAACTTTATATATATAGTTTTAAGTAAATAAGGTAATTATAAGTAATAAATTATCTAATACTTGCGCTAAAGCTGAAAAGTAATGAAATAATAATTTATTTTCTAGTAGATTATTTAATTTATTATCTCCTTTGCAAACAGTAGTTACAATATATATATATATATGCACATATACATTCTTAAGTAGTCCTTCTTTAATTTTGTTTATGTTATTATATACACTGGTGTGCAAAAATTAAGGACTAAGTCGAAAAATTAGCATATCAGCTGAACGAAGAGGCAGAGCGGACGGAAAGACCAGTCAGGAGATTAAGTAAGGTGATGTACGGTAGCACATGTGCAGATATGCAGGTAGACGTAATGGAGGAGTGTCTGAGTAGTATAAAGCATGTTGTCGGTGTAAGCTCAGTATTTCTGGCAAAGAGATTGCACGCCGTATAGCAGTTAAAATCACACCGAGTTGCTGCCTCAGCGAGAAATGGCGAATAACCAATCTGTTAGACGACATCTGGATGCTTTTACCCGAGGTCGAATCATTGGGAAGTTGGAGGAAGGTCGCAGTGGGACAAGCGTGGCTGCAGAGTTCGGAATTGCTCACAGCATCGTTTCACGACTTTGGAGACAATTTCAAACAACAGGAACAGCTATCCGGGGGTTTAGTAGCGGTCGTCCACGAGGAACCACACCCGCAGATGACCGGTATATTGCCTTACAGGCCAGAAGAAACAGGCGGCAGACAGCGGGAGAAATCGCTAGACACATGACACAGGCGACTGGACGACCGATATCGCGTTTTACCGTGGCCAGAAGACTGCACGGTGGTGGTCTGTTTGCACGACGCCCTGTACGGTGTGTACCTCTAACGCCTGCCCATCGGAGAAGGCGTTCTCTGTGGTGCCGGGAACACCGGAATTGGAGAGACAATGAATGGGGACGAGTACTCTTTACAGATGAGAGCAGATTTAGTCTGAGTTGCGATTCTAGACACATACACATCTGGACAGAGCGGGGAACACGCAATAACCCCTTCAACATCATCAAAAGGGACTGTTTTGGAGGTCGCGGAGTTCTCGTTCGAGCAGACATAATGCTTGGTAGCCGGACCGACCTTCATATCTCCCAAGGAGGTTCGTCACCTGGGACTGCTATTGTAACGAGGTTCTTCTTCCTTACATGCGTCTTTTCACAAGGGCTATGGGTCCTCAGTTCCTCTTCATGGACGACAACGCTCCACCTCATCGCACAGTTACTGTCGAAGAGCTGTTGGAGAGTGAAGATATTGAACACATGGATTGGTCGGCAAGGTCTCTGGATCTAAATCCCGTCAAGCATGTACGGAACTTACTAGGGAGACCCGTGGCAGCACGTAACTTATCGCCAGTAACGATTCCGAAACTGCGATTGGTGCTACAAGAGGAACGAGCAGCAGTGTCTCAACAGCTCATTAACAACCACATATCCAGCATGCACAAATGATGTGAAACCTGCCTAGCAGTCAGGGGAGATCATATCTCCTATTAAAGACCGGATGTTTCTTGCTGGACACCCATCACAGGGATGTTTCGGCCTTCAGTCGCATTGCGCTCCATGCTACTTTTTCAATAAAGCTTCTTTTTATCCGTCTGATTTCTTTTTTAGTAAGTGTTGCTTACATTACTCATGTCCTTACGTATTGGGGATCTTACGGTATTAAATGTGTTGATTTGGAAAGCTTTTGTACAAAGTTATATTGAAAAAACCGTCTCGTCCTTAATTTTTGCACACCAGTGTATACATATATAAATTACATAAATCTGAAATTCATAGATTTTTCTCAGTATTCGCGGAATAATTTGATACCTCAGAAACCTTCAGTAAGTCCTCTAAAATTTGCAAAGATGATCGCAGAAATTAGGACTGGCATAAAATTATTACCCTATATATCACGAACATTTTATATAAAATTCACAAATAACAATTGAACATAAAATATTAATTATTTTTTCCTTTGATTTTGAATGCAATCCTTAATTGATTTTCGACATCAGAAACGATCCTTCCGATTCTTCCAATTTTTTAGGCCTTGTTATGATATGTTACGATTCAATTTCAACTCACTGTCGATTCTTTTTAATAAACGTATTTTTGGCAAACATTCATCTTCTTCAAGTTTCTTCGGTACTCTTTCTTCTGTTATCAGGATCGGATTCAGAAATGTATGTATATATGCATGTACGTATGTGTTTATGTATGCATGTGTATATGTACGTTCATATGTATGTGTGTGTATGCTATTACACATATGTGCACATACATACAGATACTCATGCATACATACATATATTCTTGAATCTGATCTGGTCCCAGAGTATCCCTTCTTCAAACCTAAATAACTGTTAGTTTTTTTAACTTTTGTTTCCTAAAACGCGATTTATAATTTCTTCATAATATCTTAACAGTTAAAGATGACTGTTATCTTTATACTCTACTAGCTGAAGTATCCGATGCCAGTTAAGTTAGATTGAAAGTAAGTTATCTAACAGCAGAGAAACTGATATCACTGCAATTCTACTCTAATAACGATGCAAAAAATACGATTCATAGTCATATATTTCTCAGTCTGTCTACATACCTACATACAAAATTTCGATGGAAACTATATACAAAATTTCGATGGAAAAATAAAATAATTCTCTCTCATTATGTCAGCAACAATAGCACGCAGGTTTTATGTTTTTCATCTTTTTATTCAAATGGTCGTAAAAGCTCAAGTTGCATGCAATATTTTACCTGTAGTCAATTATAGTCGATTAAATGAGGCAAAAAATTTATGATAATTGATCAGGAATCAGTAACGCGAACAAACAAACACACAAATAGACTTCTTCCCTTCATACACACAGTTTTTGTAAAACTTACAAATTCGTGATTAACAAACTCTGCGATTTGAAAAGCGAGCAGTAGCAACACTTTTCGAAATAAAACATCTTTATCTCCAACTCGCCAAACTGTTGCCACTCGGAAAAATGAGTGCGAAAATTAGTGTTTTCAGAGTTTATAATTAATACTTCGGCTGATTGAAGTCGTACGAAGACAGGAACTGTCGAAATGGCTTTCCGCTATTTTTTGGAATCAAGAATAATTTATTTAATGTTTGGCAATGCTATTTTTATTTCATTATAAAACTTAAATTTTTTATTAACAAACTCTACTGTTTGAGAGTGAACAGTGGCAACACTTCTCGAAATAAAGCAGACTTTTATCTTCAGCCTGCGAGACTGTTGCTACTCAGAAAAATGAGGACGAAAATTAACGTTTTCAGAGCTATAGTGGTGACTGAGTTAAACGCGAACAGACATTCTTCTTTATATTATCGTCTTTAAATTCAGCAAAGGCTACCATCAGCTATCTTAACTGTTCTTCCATCGCTCGTTGAATTGGCATTCAAATCCCACTTCTGACACTAAAAACTGTTGCGTGCGTAGGGGTTCGTACCTGATTGAATGCACAATACTGAAGAAAATTCAATAAAATTTATTCTTATCACAAGAAATAAAAGGAAGTGCTGAAACTTTTCCTCACAGATATTCGTACAATATCACAATATCACACAATAGTTATATTTTAAACTAGTAAAGCGTTAAACAGAATACAATTCAAAGCGCAGAGAAAGCTAATCCGATCTCAAAATTGCGGGAGCGAAGTAAACAACAACAGTTCACTGAAAACAACTGAACTGAGATGTTTCTTTTCGGCATTTTAAAGCTTTTTAATCCCGCACGAGTATATTCTGGTAATTTTTATTTTCTCGAGGTTTCTGGAATGCAAAAGAGTACAATTACGAGATATCTTTTTATTAAATGCTAACTGCACGCGATCTTGTATTTTTACTTTTCCGGAGTATCTTTTTCTTAAAATTCGTCACGCGCTGCATTGCACGGGAAAATAAAACAATTTTAGTTACAACGCTACTAAAAATAGGATGTCTTACTGTTATGATTTAATTTTACCATTTGCATTCTACGAACTGTTTTGATGTTAGTTTTAAGGTATTTATAACGTTACGGATTTTTTATTTATTTAGCTATTTAAAACTGCAATTAAAATTGCTTTATTTTCCCGTGCGACGCAGACGAATTTGAAGAGAAAGCTACGTCGGAAAAGTAAAGATACAAGAGCGTGTGCATTTAATATTTAATAAATAAATATCTCGCAATTACTTTTGCCATCTCGAAAAATCGAAAAAATAGATTTTACCAGAATGTTCTCATGAATAATTAAAAAGCATATCAAAGCCGAATTAAAACACCTCAGCTCAGTTGCTCTTGTTTAAGCCAACTGTTTGTTTACTTAATGCTGTTATTGATTGTAGCGAATTCGCTGTGAGATTGGATTAACTTTCTCTGTTTTGAATTGAGTTCTGTTTAACGTCTGAGATATTGTGATATTTTACGAATATCTCTGAGGAAATATTTCAGCATTTTGTTGTATTTATTGTGAAAAGAATAAATTTGACTAAATTCTTAACGACTTGTGCATTCAATCCATTACGAACCCGTACGCACGCAACAATAAGATGAAAGAGCTTTAAGGTATGAGTTGCCTACTTTAGTTGCTACTTAGTTTGGTTTTAGTCATAGTTACTTTATTTATTACTTCCAGTTTCCGTAGTGATATCAGGAGGTTCGTTATTAGTATGAATTAGATGTTAGGAGTTTTATATAATTAAAATTGCGAATTTTATTTTCTTATAATGTAATCAATAGGATGTTAAAAGCCTTATTGTTTATGATTTAATTTTACGGTATGCGTTCTGAGAACTGTTTTGATGTGAGTTTTAAGGTATTTATGAAATAAATGAATTTTAAGGCACGATTTGCCTGCTTTAATTTCACTTACTTTGGTTATTATTTCCAGCGTAAGCAGTAACATCAACATCTTGATTAAAATGAAAGTTGAATACAGTGTCTCACAAAAATGATGGGACACTTGTGCTTTACAAAAGGAAACTGTAATAAAATAAATTAAAAAAACATGTAAAAATTTTTGTGGGTGTTTTTCATACTTAAATTTAGTAACAATTATTACATAACATACATTTTCTCAAAATATTAAAATATTAATTTAATAACAATACAGTTGTTTAGAACGGAGCAAAAAATGGCTCACATAAGTGATGGGACACTTACTTTTCCATCAAATATTTAACCAAAAATTTTACTTTTTAAAAGGTTTTAATATTTTGTTGGATTTCCTTTTACTTTACATAATTTAATCTTCTTGGGATGGATTCGACTAATTTTTTTGGGATTTCTGGAGTGATTTTACCCCATTCTTCTTGAAGCACCGATTTTAATTGTTGTTTTGAAGAAATGGTGTGTTTGCGAATTCTTGATTCCGATTCTTGCCAAATATTCTCTACGGGATTTAAGTCTGGAGATTGTGGTGGTGTTTTTATTATTTCAGGACAGTTATACAGCAGCCAGAGTCTAACGTTCAAAGCAGTGTGCTTGGGGTCATTGTCCTGGTAGAATTTAAAATCGTTATGAAGGTTCAATTTTCGTGCTGAAGATTTCAAATTTTGATTTAATATGCCAATATACTTGTACTGATCCATTATACTGTCAATAAAAACAAGATTACCAACTTCAGCGGACGACATACACCCCCATACCATAACTCCTCCTCCACCATGTTTTACTGTTGGCACCAAGTTCTGTTTGCGAAATTCTTCCCTGGGTTTTCTCCACACCAAGATTCTACCGTCAGAACCAAATATATTAAATTTACTCTCATCAGCAAATATAACTTCATTCCAGTAATCAGAATTCTTATTTATGTTGGATTTTGCGAAAGCCAGTCTGAGTTTTCTATTCTTTTCACTTACGAAGAATTTTTTCCTGGCTGCTCTACCGTGATATCCAGTAGATCGAATTACTCTTCTAATAGTCTCAGGATTAACAATTACTCCATATAATGCTTGTAAATCAGCAGCAACTTTAGGAGCACTCATTCTTGGATTTTTTTTATCATTTCGAACGATAATTCGCTTTATTCCATTGGATAGCTTTGATGGTCGGCCAGGTCTTCTTTTATCCTGAATCATATGATTCTTTTTATATCGTTTAATGATATTGAAAACTGTTGAATGACTTAAGTTAACTGTTTTAGCAGATTCTCTAATAGATTTTCCACGTTCAATATGCAAATTAATAACTAATTTTCGAATTTTAGGCGAAGTTTCTTTTCGTTTAGCAGTCATGGCTGCACAGAGCTAAAAAACACAAAAATTCCAAAACAAACTGGAGAGAAATAATGCAAACGATTTTATAAATTATTGACAATTGCTTTTGAGTAAGAATAAAAACCCCAAAAAATATTTTTATTGCTTACTTCAGACGATTTTTGTTGCATAGTCTAATGGTGTCCCATCACTTATGTGAGCCATTTTTTGCTCCGTTCTAAACAATTGTAGTTTTATTAAATTAATATTTTAATATTTTGAGAAAATGTATGTTATGTAATAACTGTTACTAAATTTAAGTATGAAACACACCCACAAAAAAGTTTTACATGTTTTTTTAATTTATTTTATTACAGTTTCCTTTTGTAAAGCACAAGTGTCCCATCACTTTTGTGAGATACTGTAAATATTAATTTAAAGTTGGATTTATTTTCTACATTTTATTTCTACCATTTTCATTCTCACGCAATTCATTTAGCGAGTTTCACGCTTTCATTTCGTTAGAGAATCGAAGAGTCACTAGTTTCTGCAGAAGCAAGTTGAGATGTCATAGCAATAAATGCTGTCAATTTATCGTTTGATGTTGCGTAGGAGAAGGTAGGAGAAGCCCGATGCGAATTCTCTATATAATACAGGAATAAAATAAAATAGGAGACATTTCTCTTTGATTGACGAATGTGTTCCGCCAAACAACAGGATGTTTATATTTTTCAGAACATCTCGAAGCTATTGCCGCAAACATTATTGAGGGCAAAAATGAGGAAAATTGGGAAATACCTTCCTCAACACTTCCTAATACATTTCAACAAACGAAATGTTGCGTTTCGCTAGCATCTTGTAAATCCAGTGACCAGCTCAGTAAATCGGTTCAAAAATTCGACGGAGCGTTGAGTTGAGATGTTTGCGTTCTGCAAGGTTTAACCTGTTGTCGCGGGATCATCAAAAGCTTCAGTGATTCCATACGCCTTTAATACGTCGGCGACAAAGGCTATGAAAGAACAGCTATTTCTTTTAATTCTATATTACTTTGATTAATTATAATTTCTTTTATTTGCAGCGTGGACGAAGTTGTATTTTAAAAAGTGCTAAATTTTTTTCTCCGGAATGTGATGTCTTTATTCAAGGACAATTCAGTGTTAGCTGAAAAAAATAAATAAATAAAAGAATATTGTGAAAGCAGTTTATTTTCTGAGAAAAAAGAAGAAAATGTGATTTTATCTATTTTTGTTTCAGAAAAGAAGTGTGATTGTGAAAAATTAAATTTAGAATTGACATTCTTTTAGGTAAATTAATTCTTTTTTAAAGTTTTTTCATTTAATTTATCGATTTCTTTGTTAAATGAAGAAAGGTCTGATGTCGATACCACGACTTTCTTGTACGACCCATTAAATTATCGTCTTTTTTGCTGCACTTCATTGAAACTTACTTTCTCGAATTATTCTAACTTAATTAACCGTTACCTTCAGCCAAGTTAAAAATGACATCGAAAACTACAAATTTTGAAATTAAATAACCTCTCAGTTTTTGCCATTGTTTTTCATAATGAGTATAAAACCATTCCACATGTACAATGTCTCACAAAAGTGATGGGACACGCGTGTTTTACAAAAGAAAACTGTAATAAAATAAATTAAAAAAACATGTAAAACTTTTTTGTGGGTGTATTTCACACTTACATTTAGTAACAATTATTACATAACATACATTTTCTCAAAATATTAAAATATTAATTTAATAAAAATACAATTGTTTAGAACGGAGCAAAAAATGGCTCACATAAGTGATGGGACACCATTAGACTATGCAACAAAAATCCTCTGAAGTAAGCAATAAAAATATTTTTGGGCTTTTTTATTTTACTCAAAAGCATTGGCAATAATTTATAAAATCGTCTCCATTATTTCTCTCCAGTTTGTTTCGGAATTTTTGTGTTTTTTAGCTCTGTGCAACCATGAATGTCAAACGAAAAGAAACTTTGACAGAAATTCGAAAATTAATTATTAATTTGCATACTGAATGTGGAAAATCTATTAGAGAAACTGCTGAAACAGTTAACTTGAGTCATTCAACAGTTTTCAATGTCATTAAACGATATAAAAAGAATCATATGATTCAGGATAAAAGAAGACCTGGCCGACCATCAAAGCTATCCAATGGAATATAGCGAATTATCGTTCGAAATGTTAAAAAAATCCAAGAATGAGTGCTCCTAAAGTTGCTGCTGATTTACAAGCATTATATGGAGTAATTGTTAATTCTGAGACTATTAGAAGAGTAATTCGATCTACTGGATATTACGGTAGAGCAGCCAGTAAAAAAATCTTCGTAAGTGAAAAGAATAGAAAACTCAGACTGACTTTCGCAAAATCCAACATAAATTAGAATTCTGATTACTGGAATGAAGTTATATTTGCTGATGAGAGTAAATTTAATATATTTGGTTCTGACGGTAGAATCTCGGTGTGGAGAAAACCCAGGGAAGAATTTCGCAAACAGAACTTGGTGCCAACAGTAAAACATGGTAGAGGAGAAGTTATGGTATGGGGGTGTATGTCGTCCGCTGGAGTTGGTAATCTTGTTTTTATTGACAGTATAATGAATCAGTACAAGTATATTGGCATATTAAATCAAAATTTGAAATCTTCAGCACGAAAATTGAACCTTCATAAGGATTTTAAATTCTACCAGGATAATGCCCCCAAGCACACTGCTTTGAACGTTAGACTCTGGCTGCTGTATAAGTATCCTAAAATAATAAAAACACCACCACAATTTCCAGACTTTAATTCCATAGAGATTATTTGGCAAGAATTGGAATCAAGAATTCGCAAATACACCATTTCTTCAAAACAACAATTAAAATCGCTGCTTCAAGAAGAATGGGGTAAAATCACTCCAGAAATGACAAAAAAATTAGTCGAATCCATCCCAAGAAGATTAAATCATGTTTTAAAAGTAAAAGGAAATCCAACAAAATATTAAAACCTTTTAAAAAGTAAAATTTTTGGTTAAATATTTGATGGAAAAATAAGTGTCCCATCACTTATGTGAGCCATTTTTTGCTCCGTTCTAAACAATTATATTTTTATTATATTAATATTTTAATATTTTGAGAAAATGTATGTTATGTAATAATTGTTACTAAATTTAAGTATTAAACACACCTACAAAAAATTTTTACATGTTTTTTTAATTTATTTTATTACAGTTTCCTTTTGTAAAGCACAAGTGTCCATCACTTTTGTGAGACACTGTAAGTATAGGAACTGAGAAATCGCATTAAAAGTTAGATTTTTGTTATTTGTTCAAAATTAATTTTTTTTAAACTTTTACATTCCAAAACGTAAATATTTTTACCATTTAAAACGTTTCTCGCAAATTATGCCAAAATACAAAGTTTTGTAAAAATCGCACGAGTAGTTTTTAAAAAATTAACTCTCAAAATGTTAACTCCTGAATGTTAATTGAATTTGATGCATGTTTATTAAAATCTCTTTTTTTCTTAAACTTACTTGATTCTATCTTCCAAAATTCGAAATTTAGATTTAATCCAAATATAATTCGTACATTTTTATTATTTATTTTTAAATGTTTTTAATAAATTTTTCGAAAAGCTTTTTTTATTATAACCTATAAAATTTTTAATATATCTTAAAGTAGATGTATTTCCAGACACACCTGTAAAAAATTTTTGCTTGTTTTTTTTTTTATTTTTTTTTATTTTTTGCTCGCAAAGCCATCAAAACAGATTGCATTATCTATTTGATTGCTCTTGCTGTTATATCGTCAATATACAAAGATTTCGTAAATGGAAAACACACAATTTTTGTTCTTAAATATTTTTACAGACTTTTTGTTTGGAATATGCTTTTTGCAACTAGCAACACTTTTAGCACTCAGAAGAAAGTTCGCACTGCTATTACAATACTTTGAACTTTGTTGTGATTCAATTTGTTGCAAATGTTGTGCAAAAGAATAAACTGCGGAAGTTCAAAAAGACTTCACTTCTTGATTCCTTTTTAGATTTCTCTAACAAAAACAGAAATAAAACTCCGAAATACTTATTTCTTTGAGATCAGTTCTTCCATACGAATGTCACGTGATCGGAATTTAGTTGATATTCGTAATTCGTAATTCAAACGTTTAGAAGGAATCAAAAATGAACAACAAAATTATGTTGGTGTTGAAATCCCGCGGTGGTTTCTTTAAATGCTTTTTATCTGAAATAAAAACTCTTTTCCGCTCAGTTTTAATTCCGTATTTTAATTTAGAATCTAATTATTCATCACTTGTTTTGACGATCCACATCAGTAACCGTTATAAAACACCGTTTCACCATAAAATGACACCAGGAACAGATCACCCTCTCTAGCTATGCCTTTGCCAGCTTGTTCTCAATTGTTTCTCTTTCTTACTTCAAATATATAATAATACAACAATTTAAAACAACAAAGCTCTCACGGATACGGTTACGGTGAAAAAGTTTCGAAATTTTCCAGGGGCAACATCTTTTTTAGTCCAAAGGAGCTTTATCCCTGAAGGACTATTCTTTTCGTTTTGCGATTTTCCGTTAGAAACAATAAAAGTCTCAATCATTTTTCAAACTGTTGCCACAAAATATTGCAGCCTTATATTAAAGAAATTAAATAATGAAGAATCTGCGTAAATGTATGTATATTTCTCCAAATGTGATAAAACAACGGTACCTAGAGTCATACAATTTTGAGTAAAGTACGTTTCTACCCGAATACGCGCATCTGGAAGCCCGAATTTGGAATTTGTTTTATTATCTATTTCATATTTTGTAAAACTTTAACGAATTTTTGATGAACAAACTCAAACGATTTCAAAGCGAGCAATGGCAGCACTCTACTGGGAGAAAGAAAACCTTTTTATCTAAAAAGTGCCGAACTGTTACCGGAAATTCTAAAGATAGACTCACTTTAAAATTATTTTGCAATATTGCTGTTGAACTGAATTTTATGGTTAAGTACGAAGAACATGATATTTAATAAAATAAAGGTAACAAACAAAACATTAAAAAACGCCCCCTTTAGACGCAATTTAAAATCTGAAACCTTTCAGATTTTTTTTCAATCAAATTTATTGTTTTTCAATGCCATTTATGGCGCTTTGAAACGACGCATGTATGATGAAAATTGTGGGCGTAAAGCAATTGCAAAGAACAGCATTTTTACAGTTTACGATTGGAATTACGATGGATTTCTGGTTCTGAGGTGATCTGAAAGCTATGACGTATGCATTAAATCCACGAGATTTGTCAGAATTGAAAGATGTTATAAAACGTGAAGTTATATAAATTCCTCTTGCACTCTTACATTCGTCGCTTTTGTCAGAAATCTCCCTCGTGCAACGTGTTATCATCTGTGAAGGTGGGCACGTTGAAAAATTATTATTCCGATAAAAATTTTTTCCCTCTCCTCTCTTGTGTTGCCATCGCTTCTTTACAATACTATTTTTTGCAAATGTCTTATGCCGGAAATTTTCATCATACGTGCATCGTTCCAACGCCATTTATGGTTTTTCAGTGCGCTGATCAATTTGCGCAGGAAAAAAGTGTATGCTCCAGTTCGAAAATTCGAATTATTTTTTTTTCACTGTACCTGTACCTGTGAGAGCTGAATTGTTTTAAATCATCAGTATCGAGAGCATACCTTCGCATAACAATTTTTAAAATTTATTTCAGTTGGTTGAGCGCATAGGCCTCTAGGGCTTAATATATCGGAGAAGTTTTTTTATAATCATCCTGTTTATATATATTATATATACATATTGAAGACTGTTTTGTCAACAATAAACTAGTGTTAAATATCAGTATAAGGTAGCTGCATTCAAAAGCGTTCATTACGTATACACTTAAAATATGTTTACTTCTTATCATTCTAGTTGTGTAATTTTCCTGCTCAACTTGACTTTATAAGAGTACGTCGTATTATTTATAAATGTCCTTATTTTCCGGCATAAAATCAAAAACCATCGCACTATTAGCGAAAGCAACAGAAAGAAAACGTCTGATAATAATAACTAAATAAGAAAAAGCAGAGGTAAATAAAAGGAATCGCCAGAGGTATTTTATATTCGAACAAACGACTTTCAATTCCAATGAGCCATTTCACTTTCTCGCTCGATTAAGCACGGCCAATCATCCGAAGTCACCTCGGCAGACGATTTTGAATCGGCTCGTTTCACAACTGGGACAAAAAGGCTCCCATTCAAATTCTTTGTTGGGAATCCACAAGGTCTTTCCTTTACCAAGCGCATGCGTCGAAAGGGAAGTTTTTCAGATCTATCGCCTGGGGGCATCTGTATCATCCAGCCGCTGTAATCCTTATAGTAGTTAACGGCTCTAGCTGTCGCACCACTGTTCGCGGGTTGGAATCCCGGAGAAGGCCTTCTGAGGTCCAAGCCGTCTAAGGTCTTGCAGCATTGGTAGCAATTAAAATGTACAGGAAGTCCAAGGTACTCTTGAGAAGTTTGGTGGCAAAGAAAAGAGGGCGAGAGATCTTTGAGTCCGTCTTCCCCGGCGGGGATTCTCCTTCAAAATCGGGAAGGAGATGGGCAAAATCGACGTCACCCATAAGCTGTCCAAGGCCCGTGCCAACAACAAAAGCAATCCTGCGCTTCTCAACACAATAAAATTCGGGGACTTTGTAAGGTTTTAGTTAAACTAACCAAGTTTTATTTTAATTTAAATCTTTCTATCTCCTCTCTGTTTCAACTTCCCGTCAGAAGAAGCGCGCGTTTTCAGCTTATGCTAATTTTGAAGTACAGCGAAAGTACTATTTAAGACAGAGGTAGAAACCTCTCAGAGTGAGAGAGCTTCAGTCTCAGATCACGGTCACTCTGCGCGACGTTCGTCTGACCAGCTAGCAGTTTAAATTTATAAGCCATAGTGCTTACTACGTGATTGCATTGTAAAACAAATTGAAGTGCGCTAGTATTAGTATATCTTGCTACGCACCCTTTTAGGTAGAGGCCAATCTCCGCAAATCGCTCTGTGAGCAAAGTTTGATTTAAGTTCTATTTAAATTTAGTTAAATATTATTTGATTGTTAAGTTCGACCCAAGTGCGGTCTTTTACTTTCTGTATCCCTCCCGAATTGGGAAGTTTGTAAATAATAGTGATTTAATAAAAGAGGATTTTAAATCCTTTCACGTGCAGTTATTATCTAGCACAGTAGTTACATCAGAACAAAGCTTACGTTTTATCAGCTCACTGTTCAAGTTCAGGACTTGAGAAGAAGAAACCTATTACAGACTTTACTATGTTTCCAAAAATGATGCACAGAACCCTCAGTCCTGACAACTTGTTCTGATGAGTGTTATAAGTCGCAAAAATACCAAGTTAATCTCTATCCTGTCACCTTTATCACTGTCATTTTGCCACGTGTTTCTTCGTAATGCCGGCCTTAGTTCCTTTATTTATTATTAGCCCAAAAGGATGTTAGCCCGAATGGGCTATTAGTCTCAAAACGGGATTTACTGTCTTTTACTATAAACGGCGAATCACTTTCTAAATTGTTGCGACCAAATATTATTGCCTCGTGTTACTTTTAAAGAAATTAAATAATGAAGTATGCATGTACGTATATGTGTGTCACTCGCATTGTGAAAACATGATGATGCCTCCGATTCCGAATAACGTGGTCCTCCACCGCAGCATGAGCCCCTGGAAACCCGCATTTTGAATTTCGAATTTTATGTTCCATATTTTGTAAACCTTTTATGAAATCTTAAACTCAACGATTTGAAGCGAGCAGTGGCAGTACTGTATATATACATTAAACATGATACACTTAATTAATACATACAAAAACATGATATTTAATTAATATATTTAACACACAAAACGTTAATAATTAAAATACCAAAAAACGTTTTGTAAAGCCATCTTAGTAAGAAAACTGAACACATTGATATGATGACCTGAGAAAAAACTGAGGGGGAAAAAGTGGGGGGAGGGGTATGCCACACTTAACGCTCCATCGGGAATTCTGAACGAATACTGTTATATTGCTTTTAAAATTTTTGTAATTTTGTTGTTGAATTGTATCTAGCGTAAGTGCGATGAAAATTATGCTTAATAATAAAGCTAAAAAGACAAAAAAAAAGGGTTTGCAAGAATAAGTGCAACAGCAGATTGGTACACTGCGAGTTCAGCGAAAGCGTAGAAAAACAGAGAAACCTTAGCAAACCCTTTTGGGCGAATTTCTGATTTTTCTTTTTTTTTGGGGGGGGGGTCATTCCATGTAATTGTATATGAAACTCGACGTTTATTCTTTTTCGCTAATCCTTAAGCGAAAGCCTGCTGTCTTGAAAGTATTTAATAAGTGAATAATTAAAATTTCAATTCAGAGTTCTTCAGCAGATTCGTATAATAGCCAAAATGAATTCTAAGTGGAAAATGCAGTACAACGGTCATAAACAAATGATAATTTTAAGGGTTACATTGCAAATTGCTATGCATTATGATATCCTCTAAGATATGTCCTCAGCTGCGAGTAACTTGACCTATAGTCTCCAGTCTGTCCAGTTTGTTGCCTGGATTTTTGTTGATTTCGATTACGAAGTAATTTTAGACTCTGCTGGTGACTGAGTTTGCAGATCTGTTCATCTTTTAGACCACGGAGTTATGAGTTTTGACTCGCAAGTGATCCTTTATTTCTTGGACCGAAGTTAACGATATTCGTTCCTCTGTCAAGGCGGATTAAATCCTTCAATTCTGATAAGCTATCTTTAGCTGGTTTTTTGTTTTGTGGTAATTGTTTTTTACTTGGGGGCTGCATTAAAAATTCAATTTTTCATCTTTTTTCTGTCTGCTTACTGAAGATACGTACAGAAACAGTTAATGTTCGATAATATTATTATTACAATGGTATGAATCTTCTTTTCTTTTAGGTCCTATAGACTGGAAACCATTGAAAGGACTCCATTACCTGACCGCTTCTGGCGCAGCCTTACATAAAATTTTGTCCAACCTCTGGTGGCTACTCCCACGCATGAACCCAAGGGGACTTTACATATCAGACATCATCCATCGAGAAGCATTGACCGGGGACGCCACCCCGGACAGCCCTTATATTTAACCATGTAAAGTCCCCACTTCCAAGGTCACTGACAAGACAGTACCAGTACGATGCCTGCCAAGCTCGAACCAATTACCGAATATACGATGGCTCTAGTCCTGTGATTATTTACCCTGGAGGCCGAAGCTGTCTGAACATAGGTCCAGCCAGTGGTCTGGAAGAACCTCGGGTCTCCTCTCATGAATGGTCGATTCGGAAATTCCGCCCAGTCTGACCCTAGGGATGTTTGTCAAGCACCGTTAACCCATGCCAGCCGAGGCCGACATGGTTACCAGCGGGGGCCATGAGGAGGCCTATGCTGAACTAAAAGAGAAGAGGTCCAGCCTCCAATCCCTCGGCAGCTGCACTTTCAGATCAAACACCGGGTCTCCTACCGGCAGCGGCCGGTTCCGGATATTTGTCCTCCAGTACAACCACCCCCCGCCAAGGTCCTATAGACTAGTAGCCTTCTCCGGTAAAATTAGGTCTTTAAAGTGTCCCGGGTGGCTAGCTTCTGCCTCATTCATTCATTCCTCCGTGGCCTATCTAGTGTTTTAGGTAATTAATCCCTTTAATGCTTGAGTGACAGGGACATTCTTATCAAAATGCTGTGCTCATGCTCCTTGCATATCAGTTGCCGAGAAGTTAATGCTGCTGAACATTGGCAGTTCGACCTGGGTTCAGATTCCTACGAAGGAGAGTGAGTGTTTTCGTAGTTTTTTCCGAATGAATAATGCAAATAGGAATAGGTTGCTTTTAGAAAATCTTCCACTAAATCATATCTTTCCTTATGCAGACAGGATTCACATGCTGTGGCGTACTCAAATAAACAAAAGCATACGCTATTCATGAATTATTATTAGTAATTAAAGTAATTCAGTAAAGTAATTAAGCTTTTAAATTGTTATGGAAGTTTTTCGCCACCCATGAGAGATAATGGTTAATGACAGTAACGGCCGTACTGAAGGACTGCGGATCGAATGTTTAAATGTTAAGAATGCATGCATGTTTAAGTGTATAGTGTTTGGACAGCAGAAGGGCAGTCTTGGATCTTTTGGATTTTGGATATTGGGCTATGTTTAGGCTTGCAACCGAATCAGGATTTACCTGTAACTGGAAAATGCTCTTGTCATATGGCGTTAACAAAAAATACTACTAATAAAAAGTCATAAAAACTTTTCTGAAAGCTTTCAGATTTTATATTACGTCCAAAGGGGCATTTTTAATGTTTTATGTGTTACCTTTATTTATTAAATATCACGTTCTTTGCACTTAAACCATAAAATTCAATCCAACAGCAATATCGCAAAATATTTAAAAGAAAACATATCGTTAAAATTTCCGAAACACAGTCTCTCACGCTGGAGATAAATTTCTTTTTTCTTACAATATTGCCATTGCTCGCTTTGAAATCGTTGAGTTTCTTATTCAAAAACTCACAAACGCTTTATAAAACATGAAATAGCTAATAAAATAAAGTCCAAATTTGGTCTTGCAGATGCCCATGTTCGGGTAGAGATACTACATTTGCAAACATCCATGCTTTCTTCGGGATTCGAACCCACAGTCTTCTCTAATGCAGTAGACTCCCCTAACCACTATATCGTCTGCGCAGCGAACGAATAAATAAAATAGATATAATAATATGGTGCAAGAAGATTCCACGAAGAAACTGGTCGCCATCTGCAAGAAGTGTTGTGTGTGTGTGTGTGTGTGTAAAATTTTTTGTTTGATTTATTTGTTCCATAACATCCTCACACTTTTGTTCGTAATCCTACGCATTAACTACCAGCGGCTCTTTAAACTAAAAGAGAGAGAACTTATGGTCAACTTTTTTTTGCCTTTTTCACAAAATTAAGGGATTAGGAACTTCCTTTTCTATTCCAAATTGAGCAAACAAACTCAAGCCTTCATTGATGACTTGAAAAATTTGCATTAATTTAAATTAACAAAATTACATAACTAATGAAACTGTAGCCGCATTTAAGCCTCATTGCAATTTTAAGCACCCACACCCTGAGTCTTTTATTTCAAATTTTTAAAGTCACTTTTCTGTTGCTAACTTACGCTAGCATTTATTATTTGTCTTCTATGCTTTGTGTCATACTTTATTACGGGAAATATTCACTTCAAATAGCTAAGAAAAACTATCAGCTTTATAAAAACAGATCGAAAAGTCGCGCGCCAAGATATTCATCCTTCAAGTATACGGGATAGCTTTCAAATGTTGCACTCAGATTGAAAATACGTAAAATTTAATCTCGAAACAAACAAATGCACTTAAACAGCTTGGAGCAAAACAGATTTGAAGATCAAACTGATAATTCAGGCTCTTTTGATACGTTTTAAACAATTCTTTAAACGAAAGCTTTCACTGCA
This sequence comes from Stegodyphus mimosarum, assembly GCA_000611955.2. Classification (NCBI taxonomy): domain Eukaryota; kingdom Metazoa; phylum Arthropoda; class Arachnida; order Araneae; family Eresidae; genus Stegodyphus; species Stegodyphus mimosarum. The sequence goes on from KK112603.1 coordinate 432,614, forward strand.
GTGCAAAACAGAAACGGGTTTTTAGATTTGAAAGAAGTTTTTAATTTTCCAGGCAATCTTAATCTTTTTTTAATTGTTTTTATGTCTGTGTTTTGGTAGATTATTTCCTTTAAGGCTTTATTATTAATCTTGCAGAATTATGAAATGTGCTTGGTAGTTCTGCTGATTTAGAAGTCATTTGTGAAAAATGTTCGAGGCGTTGCTTAGAGATCCTTCGTAAAGAACCAATAAAAAATGTTTAATAAAACAATCAGGGCTGTTAACTGCAAAGTACATGCCATAAACCTCTTCCCAGAGATTTTTAACTTGCTAAAATACTGCACAGTTTTTCCAGATACATACGTACGTACACACGTCCCGAAAAAATCTATTATAAATCTATTTTACAATCAATTTTGAAATAACAGTCTTTTAAACGTGTCCGTGCGTACAGACAAATAAAAAATTAAATAAAAGTAAAAATCTGAAAGCCTTCAGATTTTAAATTACGTTTAAAGAAACTTCTTTTTAAAATTTTATGTGTTACCTTTATTAAATATCCTGTTCTTCGCACTTAAACCATAAAATTCAGCTCAACAGCAATATCTCAAAATAATTTTACAATGAGTCAATTTTTAGAATTTCTGATACACAGTTCCGCGCGCTTGAGATAAAAATGGGTTTTTTTTTCCCCGTAGAGCGTTGCCATTGCTCGCTTTTAAATCGTCTGAGTTTGTTCATGAAAAATTCGTTAGTGATTTACAAAATATGAAATAGATAATAAAACAAATTCCAAATTCGAGCTTCCAGATGCGCATATTCGTGTGGAAACGTACGTTATTCAAAATTGGATGGTTCTAGGTGCCGTTGTTTTATCACATTTGGAGAAATATACATACATTTATGCAGATTCTTTATTATTTAATTTCTTTAATACAAGGCTTCAATATATTGTGGCAACAGTTTGAAAAGTCATACAACGCTTTTAGTGATTCGACGCAAAATCGTAAAACAAAAACAATAGTCCTTCAGGAGCAAAGCTCCCTTGGACTAAAAATAAAATTAAAAAAATAAATAAATAAAAATCTGAAAGGTTTCAGAGTTTAAATTACGTCCAAACGGGCGTTTCTTTTAACATTTTGTGTGTTACCTTTATTTATTAAATATCATGTTCTTCGCACTTAAACCACAAAATTCAGTTCAACTGCAATATCGAAAAATAATTCTAAAATGAGCATATCTTTGGGATTTCCAATACACAGTCTCACGCGCTAGAGATTTTTTGTGTGTGTGTGTGTGTGTGTGTGTGTGTGTGTGTACTGTTGCCATTGCTCGCTTTGAAATCGATGAGTTTGTTAATCCAAAATTCGTTAAGGTTTTACAAAATATGAAATCGATAATAAAAAAAATTCCAAGTTAGGGCTTCCAGATGCCCATATTCGGTGAAAGATTACCTTATTCAAAATTAGATGGCTCTAGGTACAGTTGTTTTATCACAATGCGAGAAACATACATACATTTATGCAGATTCTTCATTATTTAGTTTCTTTTAATATATCACAGGGTGATAATATTTGGTGTTAACAATTTGAAAGGTGAAACGGACATTTAAATGTTTCAACGCTAAGTGCCAAAACGGAATTAACGGGCTAACGGCCTTTGATCTAAAAAGTAAAAAATCTGAACGTTTTCAGATTTTATATTACGCGTTTTTGAACAAATTGTTTGTTATCTTTATTTATTAAATACCATGTTCTGAGCACTTAAACCTCGCAAAATTCAATTAACGGCAACATCGCAAAATATTTAAAAGCAGCATATCTTTAGAACTTCCGATAGACAGTTTCGCGCGTTGGAGATAAAAATCTTTTTTTCCCTTACAGTATTGCCACTGTTCGCTTTGAAATCTTTTAGTTTGTTAATAAAAATTCGTTATTTAAGTTTTACAAAATATGAAATAGATAACAAATTCGAAATAAAAAAAAAGTATTGCAAAACAAAAATAACTGAAACAAATTCGAAATTCAAAATTTGGGCTTCTAGTTGTCCATGTTCGGATGGAGGATTACGTTACTCAAAATTTGATGGCTCTAGGTAACGTCATTTTTTTCACAAGGCGAGAAACATACATACATTCCAGCAGATTCTTCATTATTTAATTTTTTCAAATAAAATAGAGGGCGATAATATTTGGTGGCAACAATTTAAAAAGGGATTCGCCGTTTATACTGAAACAACACAAAATGAATTTTAGAGACTACAGTCCTTCTGGGCTAACACTCCTTTAGCTAAAAAATAAGTGAAATGGATTCGGAAATGGTTTAAATGGATATTTCCTTTAAAATCTGAAACCTGAAATTTTTAGCAATCACAATACTTCAGTTACTTCGTATAAGGAAATAATAATGAAGCGGTATTGAATGATATTATAATTAATTTTACATTACTGACCTGATTTTGTAAACAAAGGTATTTTGCTGCATTTTAGGTATCATTTTCATAGGCTTGGTATAGTTCCAACGCTACTTTAACCTTTGCGGAAAGCTTAAAAAATGGGTATTTTAAGACTTGTAAAATTTACATTCCGGATTGCACTTTAAATGAGAGAAACTTTAGCAATTTCGTATTGATTTCTTTATGTGTAAATGAAATGGTCTGATATTTACAAAAATTCCAAATTCCACAAACTGCATCTTTCAATGGATTTGAATCACAAAGTTGCGCAATCTGCAATTGTTATCTTCACATCCTTCACCACCCCTCTAAAACGAGATTTTCGTGAAACAGTACTGCACTGGAAATCATGTTTTGTAAAAGACTTTTAAAATATAACAGTACATTTTCGCAATCGTCTTAATAAATCTATTACAAATTCATGAGAATAATTTCTTAATAACCATCAACCTGTGTAGTGATTTTCATAATAGAAGTATTCCTTGGTTATTTGCTTACGGCAAAATCCACAAGAGGTATTTGCTTAAGGGGTAGAATGCCTTCGTGGAGAACTTTCTGATGAAAGTTGCGTCGTATTTGCACTCCACTGGAGAAACCTAAGAAAACGAACTATGCTGTCAGCTTGTTCACCAGGGTTTGAATCCAAGACGAATCTGTTTCTAAGTGTTCGGCCAATGGTGGGATTAGGAGAAATAATAAGGGGGTTTTATTGAGAGTTTTTAAGGGGGCAAATAATTGAAAGAGGACAAAAGATCCAAATGTTTTGCTTTGACTTATTATAGAATTGCTCAAAATCATTTGCCATCAAAAATTCAGTTCAGTTCTGTAGTTTTATAAGATCTTGTAATTGCAAAAACTATTAGAGGAATATTATCCATCATATTTGACCATTTGGTTATCGAACATAGCTTATGATTGGTTTTGGAAATAAAACGAAATACTGTTCCGTGCCTATAAGTTAGTAATACATTGTATACACATGGAGCCCATGAGAGCGTGATAAAATGTAATTTAGCTCAAGGAACGCTTTCCAGTTCTCGACCTTTTCACATAAATACTTGTACAGCTCTTCTCAGTATTCCAGAGCACAAACAGCAGCTTCCAACCGTTAAGAATGTTAAACACACCATAATGTAAAGCGCAGCTAAACAGCGAAGCTCATACGAAGCTACCTCAGTACTCCGATGTCGACTCTGAACTGAGAAAGTGAGAAAATGATCTTCACGCCAGTCTTATAAAGTTTTTCCTCGGCCGCCAAGAAATCACTACTACCTTCCACTTCTAGAAATTACATTACAGTTACATATAGGGATCAATTACAGTAATTTTACAGGGATCGAACCAAAAACTATCTTAAGTTAGTCGACTTCTGGGGATTTCTCACCACATTTGGCGACAAAAATTAGTCGCCAAACCATCGCCAGCTTGGAGATCTCGTCAGTTTAGCGAAATAGCCATTTATATCAATGTTAAATAAAATAGACTTACTCCTTAAAATAGATTTGATATTATTTTCCCGGTAAAGCTTCGTCACTTTCAAGCGTCTCATACTGCACTGCACAAAAAATACTACAGTTTTACGTATAATTTCACATATAATTTTAATATAATTTTTATTATTAATATTATTTGCATATATAAAAAATTCGTATCAGTAGGTTAATTCGGGAGGAAAAAAAATTTTTGAAAGCTGCAGATTTTACACTACACTAAAAGGGGCGTTTCTTTAACGTTTTGTGTGCTACCTTTATTTATTAAATATTGTTACGGATTTCATATTTATTTGGCTATTTATTTAAAATTGTAATTTAAATTGCTTTATATTTCCCGCGCAACGCAGACGATTTTTGAAGAGAAAGCTACGTCGGGAAAATAAAAATAAAAGAGCGCGTGCATTTAATATTTAATAAATAAATATCTCGTAATTACTGTTGCCATCCAGAAAAATCTAGAAATATCGAGATTGTTCTAGTGATAATTAAAAAGCTTATAAAAGCCGAATTCAAACACGTCATCTCAGTTGTTGTTGCAGTTGCTGTTGTAGTTGTAGCTGTAAAAAGCGAACGGCTGTTTATTTATTTAATGCTGTTATTCATTGTAGCGATTTCGCTGTGAGATAGAATTATTTTATCTGTTTTGAACTGAGTTTTTTGCTAAACGTTTGAGATATTGTGATATTGTGCGAATATCTCTGAAGAAATATTTCAGCATTTTGATTTATTTCCTGTGGAAAGAATAAATTTTTTTTAACTTTTTACGACTTGTGCATTCAATCCATAACGAACCCGTACGCACGCAACAATATCATGTTCTTCGCACTTAAACCATAAAATTCAATTCAACACCAATATCGGAAAATAATTTTAAAATGAGCATATCTTTAGAATTCTCGAAATACAGTCTCGCACGCTGGAGATAAAATCGTTTTTTTTTTTCCGTACAGTGTTGCCATTATTCGCTTTGAAATCATTGAGATTTTTAATCAAGAATTCGTTAAAGTGTTACAAAATATGAAATCGATAATAAAACAAATTCAAAACTCCAAATTTCGGCTTATTGATGGCCATATTCGGAGGAAGGCTACGTTATTCAAAATTCGATGGCTCTAGGTACCGTTGTTTTATTACAGTGCGAGAAACATGCCTACATTTAAGCAGAATCTTCATCATCTAGTTTCTTTAAATATAATACAGGGTCTAATATTTGGTGGCAACAGTTTGAAAAATTTAAACAACGATATCTAATATTTGGTGGCAACAGTTTGAAAAATTTAAACAACGATATCTAATATTTGGTGGCAACAGTTTGAACAGGACATTTACATCGACCAGTTTGAACGGACAGTGAATCGATGCAAAATGGCGAAACGAAAGCGTTAGCCCTTCTCAACTAACGCTCCTTTGAAAAACGCTCCTAATAATGCATTTTCTTTTATTTGAAGTTTTTGAAAAAAATTGAAATTTGAAAATTTTATCAAAGTAATACACATCAAAGAAGAATTTGCCATGAAACGTTTTCTTCAAAATTAAAAAAAAATTAAATCTAAAAATATTTATATTTTATTCTTTACTCATATCTATTCTATTTTGAATATTTAGTGGCAATTCGTAAAAGTAAATTATTACTTTTAAAGGACGTTAAACTTCAATTGAAAAAAATTCGATTGTATAAACTTTTATTTCTGCGTTTTTTTTTAAAGAAAAACCTTAGCAGAAATGTTGAAGAAAGTTTATGGAAAAACATAAAGAAAGAACCATATGGAATAATAGCTTTTGCATGCTACATCAAAACTTCATCACAAATAGGAGTTTTATATTTAATGCAGATTGCAAATGACAAAATATACAAAAATCAGAGTTAGAACTTTTGCAATCCATTTATTATAAAATGATAAAGAGCTATCTTATTTATGATTACCATGGTATAAAATAACAACTGTTGCCAAATATTCCTAAGAAATTCAAATAAAACAACTTATTAAGTGATTAACATAAAGCTGTTTTCAACAAGGTTCTGTTACAACATTTAGAAGTAAAGAAAAGTATTATTTATCGTTTATTAAATACAATACGGATCGAAACTGAAAATAATAGCATCTATTCAAGATAATAAATAAAATACAATTTTAAAAACGGTTTCTATACAGTAAACTTTTATTTAAAATGGATATGATAAGTAATGCATTGAAAGGAGGAAAATAGTTTATGATACAGTTTAACAGGAATAAAAACTTAAAAAATTCCATTTACGGAACTCATCTACAGTTTTATATCGCGAATATTAAAAGTCTGGAGCGCTGATGGTAAATTAAAAAATCTGATGTATACACCACATGACTTCCTTCTACGAAATATTAAATTATATGAATTTTTCTTGCATTTCATTCAAACTTATTGGATTGAATTAAATCTACTTAGTCGATAGCTCATAAATCACAATAGAATAAATGCACTATTTAAAATTCATTATATTTGTTTACCATAGCGACACTCTGACGCTAGGTTCACTTAACAGCGTTACATCTCATTCATTTTATAACTTAGAATGCACAAAAATTGTATCACCTGAAGAATTATCTTATCGTTGTCGCATGTTCTATTCAAACACTTTAAGAAGTCTAAAACGATGTATAAAAGAAATTGAACAAACAAAACAACAACAAAAACAAAAACCAGCTTTTTACAGACGATTCAGTATTTCTCATTCAATTAATTTAGTTCTAACTTCGCGAAAAAGCAAAAATACATAAAAACTCACAATATCTATATTAAAAATTACAAAGTAAATCTTAAACACTTGTTTTCTCGAATAAATTCCAGAATGGATTAAGATTTAATTCGCAACAATAAAAGAAGGCGTTATCTTTGTTGTTGCGAAGCTTAGTTTCTCTGGATTGGCAACAAATCTACTATTCTGCTAAGTTTTAAATGTGAACAAATATAGCTGCTATAGTAATTAGTTAGGCTTAGCCCCACTTAAACAACTTTTAAGTCTTTGATAATTCTACAAATAATGCATACAGATTTACTAAAGGCCTAAAAACCTTAACCGGAAGATAGAAACAACATAACTCAATCATTTTTAAGTAACAAAAACAAAACGCACGATTTACAAGCATCCCTGATGTACGTAACAGAGTATATATATATATATATTCATAATGAAAGTAATTAAAAGTAAATTAATAAGCCCAAGACTTTCGCTAAAGCTGCAAAGTAATAAAGCAATAATTCACTGTAAATTATAAGAAGAAAACTCTCCATATTACATCTTCAAGCAACGGAAATTCAATTTAAAAACATATTGAAAAAGTATTTTTCAGAATTTAAAAAAATTTATAGAAATTTCAGTCCTCCTTGCTTTAAACACAGTTAAGGAAAAACTAAATCGCAAAAATGCCTAAATCAAAAGTAAACTTTTTAAGTATTGAAAAACCAGTTATTGTTATTGATAGCAGATTAATCGACTCATCAAGGGGATAAACCAATCTACCATCAATTAACAGTAACTAAAATAAGAGAGAGTGTTTCATCTTACTTCCAAGTAAGTATCAAATTATTTACTAGATTCAAATCACTAATTGATACTCAATCAAAATAAAGATACTAGTCACTAAACTAAAAGAATTCTGTTACAAAGCAAATAATCTTTAAGATTAAAATTTTTTTACTAAGAACACAATTAATCTGAACGAGACGCTTACTTTAGAAAACATATCCCCTACACTCTCATTTCATTTCAAATACAAAAGTAAAAACAAAAGTAGATTCAAGAACAAATTTTAAAAAATCATAAGAAGATTAAAAGTAATAATCCATAAAATTAAAGTGAAAAACTGTAGTAAAAAAGAAATTTAAAAAATCAAACTATTAAGCAAAAATTAACCAACTTGCCTTAAAATTTTAAAAACCAAATGACTGGAATGCAAGTGCGTATTAGGAGATGGAAGCAAAAGGGATATATATATACATATTTATATACTTTTGGTGCGGCGGATTGCAACCAAAATAGGAGGTCAGTCCTATATGCAAAATTTCAACTTTCTGAGGCTACTCGTTTTTGAGTTATGCAAGCTACATACGTACATACGTACGTACGTACGCACAGACGCCAGAAAAAATTCTCTTCAGAATCCATTTTAAATCTGTTTTATGATTTTTTGGTGGAAAAAGAGTTCTTTATTCTGTCCTTACGTACAAAGGTCACGCAAAAACATCGTTAAATTGCATTCGATAGCGGTCAAAATGGATATATTCGTTGAAATATGATACCCGAAATTTTTCGCGATTACAATGCTTCTTTTTTACTGCGTACAAGGAAGTAAAAAGATAGTGCCCTTGTACATTTGCTAATGGAAATAAATGAGTAGATTTCGTTATTTAGGCGTGTCAAGCTTTTATCATTCACGATGTAAAATTGTAGATGAATTATGTAAGAAAAAGAAGTATTTAATATATTTTTTTTATTAAACTATATGCTAAATTGTTTCTACTCCTTCTAATGCATTACTGTCTTTTAATGCATTGTCGTACCCAGTTTAAATAGAAGTTTATAGCATGAAACTTCTTTTAATTCTATTTTATGTCCTGTTTTTAGTCTCAGTTACACGTTATCAATGATGTAATCTTTAGTCTTTATTAAAACATTAGCAGTGCATTATAGGAAAATTATGAAATAAAGAAAAATCGTTTTGAATATTCAGTTTTGGGAACTGGATATAATAACAGTGTTCCAAAAAACATTTTATTGAGTGAGCCGAGATCACAAACTTCGTTATTAAGAACGTCAATTTGACAAAATCAAAAGTTTTTTTTCCCCCTTCTTCTTCAGACTGCAACGTATGAAATACATGTATATACATACAGAGAGAGAGAAAGTCACTCAATTAATATTCACTTTTTTTTAATCATTCTTGTTTAAAAGAGGTCGACAGTTTTACAGTCTATGGAAATTTCAAAATTTTCTGTCCAATATATTTTTAGATGTTAAAATTTTAAAATTATAAGCGCCAAATAATCTAACAATCGAGCAGTTTTCAGAAAATAAGTTATTATTTTCATACAAGTTTCATTGAAAAGATTTTTTCCCGGTCTATTGGATGTTGCAAATAATAAACATGTGATGGGCTTAGTTTGTTCTTTAAACAAAAATATATGCGAAAAATTGTTCATATATTAGATTAAAAATATCTAAATGAATTTTAAAAATATCGCTTCACCATATTCCATTGCAATCGAATCCCACTCACAGGGAAACGTCATCAGAGAATTAAATAAAAATTTATAATAAATATCTGATATCAACATCATATGACTTCCATGTACGGCCTGTTAAACTCTGCTCTTCGTTTAAATTTGTTTCGCCAAATTTCATTACAGATACGTTTCCCATTCAATAAATTCAGTTCTCATTTACGAAGGCAAAACTACATAAAAACTCAAAACATCTTTATTAAAAATTGTATAATACAGAAAAACCTAAAACACAAAATACAGTTTTAAAAAACAATTTTTACAATTAAAATTAGAGCTTGTATATAAAAAGGAGCAATTCGACGAACATAGGGACACTCGTTACGGAGAGACGGGGACGCCCTAACTTTACCGTTGTGGTTATACGGGCATGGTCCCACGCCCTCCTCCTGGTTTTTCATATCAGCTCCACCACAGCCAAGGGAGCGGACAAGCCAGTACCAGTACGGTCCCTGTCGAGCCTGATCCCATCCTAGGTACAATACCCGGGTTCTAGTCCTGTGAAGAATAAGGTACAATAGTACCTGATATTTTACCCCCGTGGTTGAGACTGTCTAAGTACAGATCCTAGCCAGTACTTCCCAGGAATTCTCCTGAGTCAACCCCCGGGGGGATTTCGACGAACATAAGAAAACAACATTTTCGGTGCACAGAATTGAAAATTAACTGACTTCATTCATTATTCTACAGTTTCAAATGTAAACAAAGGGTGGCCTCGTAAGGCCTAGCGCCACGTTTAAATTATTGGCAGTTCTACAGCTATTGCATGCAGATTAATTGTAGGCATAAAAACCCTAACCGGAATAAAAGAACAAGATAACTGAATCACTTTTAAAGGAAAACAAATGTACAGTTTACTAACACATAAGGATAAAAAAACATAGCCCACCAAGCGGGGTAAGAGAGTGGGGATGTGTGTGTTTGTGTATATATATATATATATGTGTGTGTGTGTGTGTGTATGTTTGGTGCGGCCAATTACAGCTAAAAAGGATGATGCACAACTACACGTTATAGCAGTCGCATATACAAAATTTAAACGTTTTACGGCTAATCGTTTTACGGCTTATGCGAGATACATACATACGTAGGTAAGTACGTACATACGTCAGGGGGGAAAAAACTTTCTTAATCCATTTTAAATTTGATTTTGCAATCCACTAGGAAAAACATAGGGCTTTGTTATCCTTACGTATAGATGTCACGCAGAAAAAACCTATAAATGGACTCAAGAGCTGTCAAAATGGATATTTTCATTGAAATATGATACTCGATATTTTTCGCAGTTACAGTACTTCTGTACTTCAGACAAGGAAGTAAAAAAGTTTATTTCAGCTTGCAAAATCTTAAATTTTAAATAGTATTCATTATTTTTTTCTAATTTCTTAGCATTATTACATGCACCCTTTCCAGAAATATTCTGATATATTTTTTTCGTATTAATTGGAGTTCTGCTAGATATATCCTGCATTAGGACCCTGACGATAAACTGCAACTTTGCGAATTTTAAATTAGGAAAACGGTCGTCAGGTTAGCAAACTCAGAGCGGTCGTTCTTCATGAGCATTTGTTCGCTAGTCCAAGCTGAATGTTTTGCATTTTGTTTGCTCTGAAGCAGGTGTACACCGTAAGATGGTTTTCAAACCACTTGTTAGGAAGATTCCTGTTTACGGAGCACGGAATATCTGATTTATACACATTTAAGAAATTTTGTTGGAATGGATCCGAAATTTTTATTACTTTTTAAAAAAATCTGATGTGTACACCACATGACTTCCCTGCACGGAATATTAAATTCCGGAATTAACAGCGTTTTATCTCATTCATTTACTAACTCAGAATGCACAAAAATTATGCATATCATCTGAAGAATTATCTACTCATTGCCACATATTCTATTCAAATACTGTAATAAATATAAATCTAAAGTGATATATAAAAAAAATTAAACAAGCAAAAAAAAAAAGAAAAAGGAACAGTTTTCCGTAGACGATTCAGTATTTCTCATTCAATTAATTCAGTTTTCACTTCACGACAGGTCAAAAATATATGAAAACTCGAAATATCTATGTTAAAAATTACAAAGTAAATCTCAAGTACTTGTAAGGTTTATTATACGTTTTCTAACAGTTATTTTAAGTTTTGTATCTTTCCTATCTTATTCTAATTTCAGCTTACAATTTCCTGCCAGAATGTGAATTCAGAAACGCAGAGAATGCAAATGAGAATGAGTACTATTTAAGTCGTGACTTAACCGACTTCAACAGACAGAGTCTGATTTCCTGATTAGCGCGCGTTCGCCTTCTGGCTACATCTCTCTTAGCTATTACTACGCTTGGCCATATCTTAGGCCCTTGCTAGGCTTCGTCGATTTAATTAATACTTAGGGGCCAACTAGTTAGATTTTGATAGCTTCCGCTATATAATTTAAGAGCTTTAGTTAAGCTAGTTTTAGTTCAAATTATTAGTATTTAAGTTCAAGCCCGAGTGGCGGCTTTATGTAAAGTTTCAAGTCGGAACTGATTGTAAATGTACTGAATAATAAAGGGTTTTAAACCCTTCTCAAGTCTTAGGTGTTCTGTTCACACTTAAGCGATTATTGGCTTGTTAAGTGTTCCTGGGGTTCGGAGTTAAAACTTAAAGATTTAAAGAGTGAACCTCACATACCTATTTCCTGGAATAAATTCCAGAGTGGATTAAGCATGACTTAATTCTAATAATAAAAGAAGGCGTTATCTTTGCTGTTGCGAAGCTTAGTTTCTTTAGATTGGCAACAAATCCACTATTCTGTTAAGTTTTAAATGTAAACAAATATGGCTGCTATATGGCCAAAAAAATTAAGCTTAGCCGCACTTAAACAACTTTTAAATTGTTGATAATTCTACAACTATAACATGTAGGTTAATTAAAGGCACAAGAACCTTAACGGGAAGATAAGAACAACATAACTCAATCATTTTTACAGCAAAAAATGCGCATGTTACCAATATATAAGAATAAAAAAAAACTGAGTTCACTGAGCCGATTAACAGAGAGGGTGTATATATATGTACATACTTTTCGTGGGACCGATTGCAACCAAAAAGGGAGGTACACATCTACATGGTATAGCAGACCTATATACAAAATTTCAACGTTCTGAGGCTACTCGTTTTTGAGTTATGCGAAATACATACATACATAGATACGTATGTACATACTTACAGACAGTATGAAAAACTCTCTTCTGAATCCTTTCAAAATCAGTTTTATAATTCGTTTGGCGAGAAAGAGTCTTTTATTCTGTCTTTAACTACAGATATCACTCAAAAATATCCTTAAACTGCATTCGACAGTGGTCAAATTGGATATTTTCGATGAAATGTGGTACTCGGAATTTTTCGTGATTATAATACTTCCTTTTGTTCCTATAAGGAAGTAAAAATACATCAGCCGCAGTTTAATATGCGAGTTTAATTTTATAATTTGGATATTATTACTGAATTTCCATAGTATCCCGCTTTTTTAAACGGGCAGCACGGAAAATCCACCAGTTATTGGATCGGTTAATCTTACTAAAATATTATAAAACGTATATTTTTTTTAATAAACTGAAGTAAAGTAGCTAAATAAAAGTTAAAATAGGCAGATGAGATTACGGTGGAGTACAAAAATTACTAAATGAAGAACACATATGCCCAAATAATGGAATGCCTCTAGCAGCCGAGCGGTAAAGTAGGTAACACTGTTAGTTCGGTCCGGAGTTCGAATCTCCGTGAACGTACTGGCTGCCTAGGTGTTTTTAGCCCAAAAGAACGTTATCCCGAATGAGTTATTAATCTCGAAACTGGATTTTGCGTCAACCACTATAGAAGGAGAATCCCTTTTCAAATTGTTGCATCACATAGTATCGTCTTGTATTGTATTTAAATAAATTAAATAATGAAGAATCTGAATGAATGCATGTATACTACTAGCACTGTAAAAAAACAACAGTATCTAGAGCCGTCGAACTTTGAATAACGTAGTCCTCCTTCCGAATATGGGCATCTGGAACCCGAATTTAAAATTTTGAATTTGTTTTATTATCTATTTCAGATTTTGTAAAGCTTTTATGAATTTTTGATTAAAAGACTTAATGATTTCAAAGCTGAACAGAATCAAATATTTTTCTCTCCAGCCTGCGAGACCGTTTGTCGGAAATTCTAATGGTATATTCTTTTTAAATATTTTGTGATTCTTCTGGTGAACGGAAATTTGTGTTACGTAAGTGCGAAGAATATGATACCTAATACATAAAGTCAACGTACAAAATGTTAATAATAAAAAGACAAAAAAAGTTTTACAAACCATCTTACTAAGAAAACTGTATGCTGATATGATGATCTAGGAGTGAATGCAACAACAGACTGATAAACTTCGAGCTCAGCGAGAGCGTAAAAATCCTTAAGAAATCCTGTTGGGCGATCGTTAAAATCTGAATTTTTTTGCGATTTTTCCCCCGTGTTTTTGCTCATGTGTAACAAGCACACGAGCCAATTTCCTTTAGAAAGTCCTCCAGGAAGTCCTCCTCCCCCTTAGGCAGATAGCCTTTGAGCGCTTTGCCATAGTTAAATAAACCTAATTATGGAATAAAATTCGATTTAACTAAATAGCATGAATTATGAGGAATTAAACGTTTGAGCAGATTTTGATGAAACAAACTCAAGTTGCTGCATCAATAACAGAAAATAACAGCCAGTCGCTTTCTGAAGGAAATCCCAGTGATAAACTGCCTGTAGAAGATAATTTCCAGGAGATACTGAGAGTTATGAATATTGGACAGTTACCTACAGTTATTAATACCGGAGGTACAGTGTGACATGGTGAATACCCCAGACGCATGGAAGACAGCATTAGTAATGCATCTGTCTTTTATTTACATCTCTATCACGATACATGAAGATACAAACAAAAATTTACAGATATAAATTAAAAATTAGAAATTAGAAATAGATTTCTGAGTTGGTGACACATTCAATGACGTCAAAATGGGCCATGACGTCATTCATCACATCTGACCTTGGCAAAGGGAAAGTATCCACACATTAGGTCGCTGGAGGAGCTTCTAGTCTCTTCTCCAGAGATCCAACGTCGAACACTCTGCTGTTCTACTCGCGCAAGCGCAGTACTCCACATCAGCCTGGTTGCAGTTTATAGAATACTGTTTACAGTTCATTACAACAGGATCGATCAAATAATTTCAAGGAGCATTATGAATATAAACAGTTCATAAATAAATCTGAGTGTAAAATTTACAGACAATCAACCATCAATGCTTTGGTTTACTTGATTACTGCAAAGCACTCGAGGGCTCTCTGCCTAAGGGGAGGGATGCCTTCGTGAAGGACTTTTTAAAGGAAACAGGCTCGTACACACGTTACACGTGGGGAAAAGCACAAAAATGCCCATGCAGTCAAGCCCGTTTGTGGGATTCGAATCTCAGAACGAACTACCAGTATTCAGCGACTTTTTCCCAAGTTAAAATGTTGTAAAAGGAAGTACTAATGTATAATCTTGTTGCTTTTATATTAAATTAAGTAAATTCTATTGACATTTTAAAGGATACTTTTTTCCCATCGCCTAATGTCATCATTCGGTTAGTGTTAAATAGTGGTAGATAAACGCGATCACATTAAGCGGTATCTACTGTGCAACAGATGAGCGTTTTGCTGTTCAATACCTAACAAAAACAATTTTTATCATTCACTGTTTTGTTTGATTTCAATTTCTATTAAAAAAAAAGAAAGAAAGATTTCAGATTTTAAATTACGACATTTTGCGTGTTACCTTTATTTATTAAATATCATATTCTTCGCACTTAAACTATAAAATTCAGTTAAAGAACAATATCGCAAAATAATTTTAAACTTAGCACATCTTTACAATTTCCTATACACAGTCTCACGCACTGGAGATACAAATGTTTTTCTGTACAACGTTGCCATGGCTCGCTTTGAAATCCTTGAGTCTGTTAATCAAAAATTCGTTAAAGTTTTACAAAATATGAAATCGATAATAAAACGAATTCCAAATTTCAAATTTGGGCTTCCGAATGCCCATATTCGCAGTAGGATTACGTCATTCAAAATTCGATGGCTCTAGGTACCATTGTTTTATCATAGTGCGAGAAACATGCATACATTTATGCACATTCTTCATTATTTAATTTCTTTAAATATAATACAAGCCTGCAATATTTGGTGGCAACAGCTTGAAAAGTGAACCGACATTTAATGTTTTCGACGCAAAATGCCGAAACGAAAACAATAGTCCTTCAGGGACAAAGCTCCTTTGGACTAATTATATTTGCATTAGTTTTATTACTTTTCTAGACTGTTTTGTTTGATTTCAATCTCTATGAAGAAAAAAATAAAACCAAAATTAAAGAAAACGATATTTGCGTTAGTTTCAGTTAATCTTATTTAATTAGTTTTAATTAAATATGATGCCCGAAATTTTTCGCAATTGCGATATTTCCTTGTAGTAAAGTAAGTTGCAGTACACAAGGGTATCTATGACCTACCATACACAGTATTTAATTCGTGTATAATACATGCATTTCCACTGCGTTTGTATTTTAATTATTACACAGTGTTATGCTAATAACAAATGAACTTGTTTATAAGAATGAATTAATTATTTTCCCTTTATTTCTTATTGAAAAGTTTGTTTGTATATGACCTGTTTGGTGTAA
Source organism: Stegodyphus mimosarum (assembly GCA_000611955.2). Lineage (NCBI taxonomy): Eukaryota > Metazoa > Arthropoda > Arachnida > Araneae > Eresidae > Stegodyphus > Stegodyphus mimosarum. The sequence continues at coordinate 448,513 of KK112603.1, forward strand.
CTCCAGGGATCTGGAGGATTGATGACGCATGCCGACGCACCACTGTGTTCCTGTTTTTAAGATTTTTATTCAGTTACAGTTATAATTAGATTTATAAGTCGAAAGATAAGTTAAAAATCTTATGCCTCGTCGGATGGAATTTATATTAAAAATCTTTTGCCTCTCGAGTAGTAAATAATACTAACTAGAACTGACATGTGGTAAGTTTCTTGGTAGAGTAATAGAACGTAAAGGTAAAAAAAAACTGCAAAATATTTGTGTTAAATATTTCTAAAGTCGAAAATCGAAAAGCGCACTGAAGCATTTCTTGCGGAAGTTATTTTAAAATGCATTGTAATAGTTTTTATTTAACAAACATTTTTAATATGGAGAAAACGTCGGCATGTCTGTTTTGATGGATGTCTAAATAAGATATCCGCTAAACGTCAACTTTCATCTTATTTTCCATAACCTATATCTGTTGGTTTAATTTCTGTTATTTTTGGTTTAATGGTTTTAAGCAATCTGTCACATAAGTATGTCACACATATCTATCAAAATTAATTCAATTGCTTTTGACACTTCATTGTGTAAAGAATGTCAACTTTTGTGTACAGTGCTATAATGTTTTTATTTGTTTCATTTCTAAATCTATACCTATCATGATGCAAATATTTTGGCATACAAACGAATACAGATTATTTAGATTCTTTGGTAAAAAGAAACATTTTTGAATTCCAGGAAAATAAAATTATTATTGACATCAATAATAAGTTTTTATTTCTTTTGAACATTTATATTGCGTGTGCAACACATAGTATTTACACAAGGATTACATAGGTAAGTATTAAAAAAATACAACAACACAACACAAAATAAACTTACAAATTCATAGATGACACGTAAGGGATGAATATACAGAAGAAAGAGAAAGCCATTTTATCCTGAGCAAATACATGAACAGGGAAAGGAAATGTAATGTTCACAGACTTTAACTTTAGACATGAGTTTTTTTCGTCCTTCCGTAAGCTTAGAACAATAGAACAACAAATGCTTGACATTTTCCACTCCCCCGAAGCTGCAGGAACACAAGTCTGTATTAGATAACCCAAATCTCTTCAGATATGAGTTGAAATTTCCCTGACCAGTTAGAAATTTAGTAATTTCAATATTACAGAAAAAAATATTTATTATTCAGTCTGTGAGAAATGGGAAAAAAAATTAAGTAGTCAAGGAGGCAGTAGTAGAATTTCTGTACAATTCATTCCAATTGAATACTGTTTCATCTCTACTTTTTTTCTTGAAGAATGACTTGAGCAATATCATTGGAATATTAATTTGGAGGTTTGCAGTTAGTTTTGCCAACCAATCAGCACTTTCATTTCCTAGACTGCCAGTTTGCCACGTACACACCGCAAAGAGAAAAAAAAAAAAAAAAAAAAAAAGAGAAAAAAGGCATAGTTCTATATTTCCCGTTCTACTGGACCGATTGACGAAATTCAAATTCCGTTTTCCATGTCTCGAAAGCGCGACTTAGGATATATATTAGATTTGTATATAGCTTTGTTATAATCTAAGTATTTTGAAACAAAAGGGGACTTTTTCTGAAATAACATATTTTTTTTCCATATTTCGGTTCTATGACTTAAATTATGCCTCAATAACAAATTTTGTAAAATTTGGTGCGAATTTACGGAGAAATTCAAACATTTATCTTGGCATATTTTTTTCAGTATGCGGCAAGAATAATTTACTTGGTGAACTTCTTAATTTATAGCAACCTAATTTTCCTTTTTTTTTTGGCATTGCAGACGAGCGGAAAAAGTATCATCCTTCGTACTTTAAAATAATTTTAAGAAAGTGAGTAAACCACATTTGACGTTATTATCGCTCAAAAAAAAAAAGAGGACAAATTTTAAAACGCGCCAATACGTAATTTCATGTATATCTTAGAAATGTTTGAATAAAAAACTGTAATGTTTTGCAGTTGCGCCTAGAAATACATTTACTTCAAGAGGATGTTAAACATACGCTATAATACAAAAATTGTTTCGAAAACTTTACAGAAAATATTTAAAAATAAATCATAAAAAATGTGCGAATTACATTTGAATTAAGCCTAAATTTAGAATTCTGGAAGAAGGAATCAAGTAAGCATAAGAAAAAAAGAGATATTAATAAATACATATCAAATTCAATTAACACTGACGAGCTAAAATTTTAGAGCTAATTTTTTAAAAACTACACGAGCGATTTTTACAAAACTTGGTAGTTTGGCATAATTTGAGTCGTAAAATCGAAATATGGAAAAAAAACTGGCATGTCAGTTCAGAAAAAGTCCTAGTTTTGTGTCAAAATACCTATGTTAGAATAATGATATCTATAAATCTAATATATATCCTAAATCGCGCTTTCGAGACAAGAAAAACGCAAGTTGAATTCCGTCAATCGGCCCAGTAGAACGGGAGACATAGAACTGTCTTTCCCCCCCCCGCCAGTGTACATGATAAAAGATGACATCAACACCTTTATTATTAAGGTCTTTAATAATGGCATGAGAAGTGACAATTAATTTATTACATGAGAAGCTATTCATAAGAGACTACAAGGATGAAAGAGAATTAGTGAAAATAAGAAATTGAGCACCTTACGAACAGTTGTTAGATATCCACTTAATTAATTGACTCACTAATGTATAGTAATTCGGTAGTAGTCTAATCAAATAAGTTGATATCAATTATGTTTCTATAATAATCTTTTGAAAGACTATTTTAAGACAGTGTTTCAGCAGGGCAATTCACTTGGAAAGTGGGTTTACAAAGTCTTAAGACTCATTTTTAACGAACTTCAGGAATCTTGCCAAAGAACTGATATCATTTATTGTTATCACATCTCAATTTCTTTTTCATAAAATATGATCTACTTACGTACGTAATTTTTCACGCATTTAATCGTAACTTCCAATGAATGTAACATCCAATGAATCTCTGTAATCATGGTTTCGAAACTGAACAAAGAGTAACAATAAGATTGATCCAAATAGACAGATGTAAATCCTGATTTTTTCAAATAAATAGCGATTGGAGATAAATCTTGTGCTTTGCTTATGATCCTGAGATCAAATGGTAATCGACTGCTCGGAATGGAAAGTTTGAGTACGCCCTTAGATACTTGAGTTTCAGAAATCCGGCAAAGACCATGTTGGTGAACTTTTTGATTGGAAAGAGATAATTCACTAGGACTTTATGTATCGTGGACACAATGCAATTTACATACTTTCCAATGAGATAAGAGACAGACTTCTGAAGCGAGTTCAGAGTTTTAAGCAGGAAAAATTTCAGTGGAATTCCTGGTTTCTTCTACACGTCAATGCGCCGTTTGCAATTCCATTCTCATCAAGCAGTTTCTGGTAAAGAAAATTGTCACATTTCTCAATCTCCGATGCTATTCACCAGATTTGGCACATGAACAGTACTCTTTTCGCTAAAATGAAATCCCCCTCCAAAAATCATTATTTTAAGACATTCCGAAACTCGTGTCCTGAGATATAAACGGTATTCCCAAAAGAGTTCCACGAAGGAATCTGGAGGCAAAATGATCGTGACAACTGTTGCACAGACTTAGAAGCAGTTTATATTGAAGGGAAAAGAAACAAGAGGGTTATTTTCTTCAACTTTCTATTTTATATGAACAATTTCTTAAAATTTTCTGAAAAAAAATCTTATTAAATTAAAAATTAACTTTGATTAAAAAATCTGACGCACTGACGTGGACTTGCTATGAAGGGGAAAAAAATCTAAGGTGGACAACACATAACTTCCTTGTACGGAACATTCAATTTAACACACTTTTTCTTGCACTTCATTTAAACTTATAACCTCGAATAATTAATAATAATTGAATTTCATTAAAGATATACTTCTCATTCAATCAATTCCGTTCTCAGTTCGCGTCAAGGCAAAAAGATATTAAAAACTCAAAATATCTCCCTTAAAAATTGTAAAATACAGAAAAACTAAAACACCAAATACAGTTGAAAAAACAATTAAAACTAGTGTCCCTACTCTAAAACAAGTAATTCCGTTAAAGGGCAGGAAGACAAAAATTTTGGTTCACAAAATTGAAAGTTAATGTTTGGTACCACTAGCAAAAAGACACTGAAGATGGTGCCCCAATTGACTTAATTCATTATTCTCTTAAGAATTTCAAATATAAATAAATGATGGCCTCGTTAGGTCTAGCGCCACTCAAACTTTTAAATCGTTGATAATTCCGCAACTATTTCCTGCAGATTAACTAAAGGCATAAAAATCTTAACTTTAATAAATTTAACACACAAAACGTTAATAATAAAACAACGGAAAACATTTTGCAAGCCATTTTAGTAACAAAATTGAACACTGATATGACGAATTGAAAAAAGACTGAACAGAAGAAAGTATACCCAACATTTAAAGCTGCATCGGGAATCTAAACGTATACTGCTACTATGCCTTTATGTAATTTTTCTGTTGTATTGTACATGGCGTAAGTGCGAAGAAAATTGTGCTTGATAGTAAATCTAAAAACAAAAAAAAAAGTTAGTAGGAATGAGCATAACAACAGACTGGTAGACTGCGATCTCAGCGAGAGAGTAAAAGACCTTAGCAAACCCTTTTGGCCGGCCATTAAAAACTGAAAACTTTCAGATTTTTTATTATTTTATTTATTTTTTTATAATTAGAAATTATAAAGAATATTGTGCTAATTATTTTTATTCTCCACTTCGTAAATATTGTAAGTTTTAATCCGAAAGCTAAATATTTTATTGCATATGAAATAGCAGTACAACAAAGCGATCACGTAGTTTGCAATCTTCGTGAGTAAATATGGACATAATGTAGTAAAATTATGTTATACAACATAAGATTACTATAGTGTGCAAATTAATTGGGATAAAGCGAATTTTTTGATGATTTATGTAAACTCTGCTTCCCCCCCAAAAAAATGGACAGTTCAGTATGTCAAGCTCTGTTGAACCGATTGATGAAATTTAATATGCGTTTTCAGCAGTCCAAAGAACGACTTAGGATATATGTTAAATACCTACATTGTTCTATATACGTATTTTGACACAAAATCGGACTTTCTCTGAAGTGACATACCGATTGTTTTTCATATTTCGATTCTACAACTCAAATTATGCCTAAATATTAAATTTCTTACACTTTGGTGAGAATTTAGTGAGGAATTCAAAAATTTACGTTCGCGAACTTTTCTTCACCTTGCGCCAAGCCACTTGGCGAAATTCTTAATTTATGGTAACCTGTTTTCCTTTGCCTTTCACACCGCACACACAGAAAAAAAGTACGTCGTTCATTCTTTTGAATTATTTTAACAAATTTGACGTTATTGTCGCTTATAACAAATATGCCAAATTTCGAAAGCCACCAGTATATAAATTCATGTATATCTTGAGAAATTTTGAATAAAATATTCTAATTTTTTGTAAGTATGCCTAGAAATACATGTACTTTAAAGTGATTGTAAATATTTTATAGGCTATAATTGAAAAAACATTTTCGAAAATTTTTAAAAATTGCTGAAAAATACAAATTTCAAAAATAAATCAGAAAATATTTGCGAATTTTATTTCGACTGAACCCAAATCTCTAACTGTGAAAATAGAAATCTAGTGAATTTAATAAAAAAAAAGTATTAATAATTATATACCAAATTCAATTAACGTTGAGGATCTTAAGTTTTCAAAAGTACTTGTGCAAATTTGTGTTCAAAACTACTTGTGCGAAAGGACGCAGGCGTTTGGACGCCTTGTCGATGTCTCAATGCACGGGCGTTTTGGACGATTTCGCTGTGAAAGACTTAAATGTGCAGAAAGGCAGAGAAACCTCCGCTACGAGCGGGTGTTTAAATTAACATAAGAAAGATAAAGTTAAATTCAAATGTAGGAAACGCGTCTTAGCTACAACACAATGGACTTCTTAAGCTGCCCCAAGGTAGTTAACGGGTGTATTTAAACGCCGGCTTGCAAGATGCTAAAGTCATAATAAAACTTGCAGAGCTGGCAGTATTAGCAAAAGCTGCTCTAATCTAAATTTAAGAACTTTCAGTTTAAACAAACAAACAACTAATTTGCATTCGGGAGAGGATTACAGAAAGGAGAAATTGTAGTAAAGATTTAAATCATAATATTTGGTTAATTAATATTAAAATACCCTATAAGTCTTCTAAGTTTTAAGCTATGTAAATTTTTTCTTTTAGGATTACATTAAAGAAATCCTGTTCCTGTTAGGCATGGCTTCAAGTTCACATTTCAGAAGTGCGTTGTTGATGTTGTGGTGACAGTAACAACACATGTTGCAATATGGCAAGAGGTTGATTATTGCAGAATGTTCCTTTCTTAATTCTAAGGAAGTTTTACATAGATTACATTTGTAAGTAAAACTTGGGCTGCTGTAGCTTTCCTTTCATTTCGTATATCATTTGTTATTCTTTTTTTAAAACATAAATTTATGAACTTGAATAAGTCATTTAAAAAAAATTATATAGTGTCAAAAATTTGAGTAAATATTGGGCTGGCAAGAAAGTGATTTCGGTTTGCACAAATACATAGCATTATATTCGTTTTGTCAGTCTTCTGTCAATCTTACAGTTTTTTTCTTTTGAGATTTGGCAGCTGACACTTTCGGTTGCTAAGAAACAAATAGGTTTAGAAAATTTATTTCCGGAGACTTTTCACATGAAGATGGCCAACTTTGTTTCCGACCTCCTGAAGTTGACGATGACAAAATTTAACTCTTGAATAGAATCGTCATATACTGGCGAGAGAGTGTACAAAGGTTAATTGTATCACACAGAGCAATTAAAAATCATATAAGATAACTTGGATTCATTATAGAGCTCGATATTTGGATTCCGCTTGAATTGAAAGAAATTCATTTAACACCACGAAACAATATTTGCGATACGCACTCACAAACGTAATGCAGTCGACATTTTTTTAAACGAATTATTACCGGTGATGAAAAATAAATTGTCTACAATAATGTTAATCGAAAAAGATCATGGTCCAAGCATGATCAATCAGCATAAATCATATCGCAAAATAAATTGTGTCAGAAAAAGATCAAACTGTCAGTTTGTTGAGATTGCAAAGGTGTTGTGTATTTTGAGCTGCTTTCAAGCAACAAAACGGTCAGTTTGGATGTTTACTGCCAACAATTTATAAAACTGGAGGAAACAATTGAAGAAAAAAGATTAGAACTGGCAAATCGCAAAGGAATCGTGTTCCACCACTACACTGCGAGACCTCATACATCTTCAGCAACACGTTGCTTGATTGGGAAGTGATGTCGCATCCCCAAAATAACCCCGACCTTGAATCTTCGAATTACCATTTGTTTCGAAGTTTACAAAACTTTTAAAATGGTAAAAATTTCAGTAATAACGGTCACCTCAAATATCATTTGGTTGTGATTTTTGCTGGCAAAAACCGGAAGTTCTATGAGTGCGGAATCAGGAAGTTACCAAAGTGGTGGAAGGTCATCGAACAGAATGGAAGATATTTGACAGATTAACGGTTCATTTTTGTGTATAGATAAATTAAAGTATGATTTCACTCTGAAAAACAGACCCTGAAAAACTTTCTTGCCAACCCGATATTTATTTGATTGTATTTCAGTTTATGTTTATTTTTATGGTTTATGTATTGTTTTGATTTACTAATTTATTCATTTCTAGCATTTTATGCAAAACTTTTAATGTATGCTTTTCTTTATTCGGATTTGTGTCCTTTTACTGTTTTTGTAAATACTTATTTTCTGTATTACATTGTAGATCTTATAATTCTGAACAGGTAGAAGCTCGGATTAAGAAGAAAAATATAGAAGCTGATAAATGGACAGAAAATTTTCTAACTGGTCTTCCGGGAAGGCGTTCTTGAATTTTTCAGAAAAACGTTTTCGAATCCCTAGAAGCGATTTTTCGATTTTCCGTTTATCGACACCCCAACGAAATATTCCTGCCGCTCAGCCGGTATAGTGGTTAGTTACCCTGATTGCCGTAGCGATGGCTCCGGGTTCGAATATCGGAGAAGACATGGTTGCAACTGTCCAGTTTTTTATAACTGGCAACTGTGGCCGCCTATTAGGTGCTTCCATAATGAAATGCCCGCCACTTGCGGCCCATGTAGTGGCATAAGGATAACGGCTATTAAATAAAGCGCCCGGCCATTAAAAAAAAAAAAAAAAGAATCACCATAAGAGGATCACGTTTCGAATACACACTCTATAAAAAAAAGCAAAGAAAGAAATGTTTCCGATTTATTAGCGACTTTTTGAATTTTCCGTAAACATTCTTTTGGCTATCTTTAGGATGCATGAGTATTGTTCTAAAGAAGAATTTTATAATAAACCAAGAACGTGCTGACAAAAGCCGAAGATTTATATAGCAGTTATTTTAAAGAAATGATAGTTAAATATGAGCCTGTAAATCTCCGTGCACTTGTATTGTATACACACGCGTTGGTTATTTTCGCAAGTGCACTGGAAAATATGTAAAAAAGAAAGACAGTTTTGTTGAATATTGAAATCACGGATGCGGATAGTTAGCAAATACGGCAGTTTTTTCAGAAGCTTCCAGAAATGCTGGATAAACCTATATAAACAACTGCTTACAAACCAAGGGCTAATTAGTTTGGAAAGTCAGATGAGTGAATGAAATCCGAATTGGGACATATATAAACGTATATATATACGTTTGGTTCTGCTGATTGCTAAGAAAAAGGGAGATGCACAACTACATGTTATAATCGTCCCATAACAAATTTCAACATTCTACGGCTAGTGGTTTCTGAATTATGCAGGATATATACATAGGTACGTCACAAAAATATTCTCATCTGAATAGATTTTACAATCCGTTTTGAAGAAAAGAATTCTTTATTCTGTCCATACATACAGATGTCCCTCAAAAACATCGTTCAGATGGATCCCAGAGCGGTCAAAATTGATATTTTTGTTGAAATATGGTACCCGAAAATTTTTTGCAATTTTTAGCCCAAAGTGGCTTTGTCCCTCAAAGACTATTCTTTTCGTTTTGCGATTTTGCGTCGGAAACATTAAATGTCGGTTCACTTTTCAAACTGTTGCCGACAAATATTGCAGCCCTGTATTATCTTTAAAGAAATTAAATAATGAAGAATGTGCATAAATATATGTATGTGTCTCGCATTGTGATAAAGCGACGGTACGTAGAGCCATCCAATTTTGAATGACGTAATCCTGCTGCGAATATGGGCATCTGGAAGCCCAAATTTAAAATTTGAAATTTGTTTTATTCTGGATTTCACATTTTGTAAAACTTTAACGAATTTTTGATTAACAGACTCAAGGATTTCAAAGCGAGCAATGGCAACGCTGTACAGAAAAAAAAAAAACATTTTATCTCCAGCGCGTGAGATTGTGTATCGGAAATTCTAAAGATATGCTCATTTTAAAATTATTTTACCATATTGCTGTTGAACTGAATGTAATAGTTTAAGTGCGAAGAACATGATATTTAATAAATAAAGGTAACACACAAAACGTTAAAAAAAACACCTCTTGGACGTACTTTAAAATCTGAAACCCTTCAGATTTTTTTTAATATGTATTTTTTAAATGCAAATCTAAATTTGCTTTCTGAAAAGGCACTCTGTTTATCTCCATTGTTTCATAGTGTATGTGTAATTGTAGCTTCGTAAAGTACTTTTAGACGGTTCATATTCAAATTTATTTTAGACAGCAATACAAAAATGTCTTTTTTTTTTTTTTAACTGAATCGTTAAGATTTGTCTAAAAATATTTACTTTTGTATACAGGAAAATATGTAGAAATATAGTATGGCCTTCGTGTCAGACGTATCTATGCCCTTTTGTATTTGACAGACGAAGTTAAACAATAGGAAACTGGCCGTGCTAATTTGTCTTCCATACACAGTTTTGTTTTGATAAGACGCATGGCTAATGCAATACATTTCCTAACGGATCATTTATTCGATCACCCAAGCGTCAAAACAACAAACGATACTCTTTTTTTTACTTGCTTTAGTGAATTTTAAATAACTATCGCCGTTAAATGATGATGATTTCTACAAGTGTTCAGCCCTTACGGAAATGAGAGGGTCATTTTATATGCTCCAGTCAATGCAAAACGAAATTAATAGATCGTTAAATGTTTGTGTTCCATACCACCGTATTTCATCCTCATTTTTTTTCTTCTAAACTTCGAACATCGTTTGTCGTAAAGTAGAGACGGAGAAAGAATTCGATTTGACCCGAAGTGGCAGTTTAATGGTGACCGCACTCATGCCATCCGTCAAATGCCAAAACCTCAGATGCGAAAACGCTAACTTGCCTGTGACGTCACAAAGAATTATCTTAAAACGTACACTTGCATCCGAAAAAATACCTGCTTGCGAGTGGTACACAACACTACGTTTTCTGAGTTCGATGTGCGGCAATAACACCAGCTGTTTCAACAAAGAGAGGAATGTCAAAATCCAGAGTTTATCAGACATATCGCTGATACTGCATTTTTGTATGTTTGTTCCCCTGCAACAATTCCTTCTTTACTTTTCTATTTTTTGTTTTCCTTCTCTATCTTTCTCCTTTTGCAGCGCGAGGTAGGAAGATCATAGCCATTTTACGCAGTTTACGTAGTGTTTGATCATAGTTCTTTTTCTTCAAATGTAAGGAAATAAATAAACAAATAAAAAGCAAAATATTCTAAATTCCATTCTTGTGCATATTAAATTAAACCGTTCTTTTTATTGCAAATACAAGGAAAAAAAATAAATAAATGAAAAGCGAGACGTTCTAAATTATATTCTTGTGCACTACCTCAGTGATTTCAAAGCCATTTTACTCAGCTTAGGAAGTTTTTATTGTAGTTCTTCTCATTGCAAATGTGAGGGAATAAATGATTAAATAAAAAGCGAAACATTCTAAATTCCATTTTGTGCATATTAAATTAAACAGTTGTTCTTTTTATTGCAAATTTAAGAACATAAAAAAATAAGTAAAATGCGAAACATTCTAAATTATATTCCTGAGCAGTAACTCGATGATTTCAAAGCCATTTTACGTACTAGTTTAGGAAGTTTTTTTATTGTAATTCTCCTTATTGCAAATGTAAGAAAATAAAGAAAGAAAGAAAGGAACCTTCTAAATTATACTCTTGTTCTTATTAAACTAAATAGTTCTCTTCATTGCAAATGTTAAGGAGATAAATCAATAAAAAGCGAAACATACTAAAGTATATTCTTGTGCACCCAACTCAGTGGTCTCAAAGCCACTGGATGCAGTTCAGGAATTTTTTTATTACAGGTTTTTTATTGTAAATTTAAGGAAACAAATAAATAAAAAAATGAAAGAAAATCTGAAATGTTTCAGATTTTCTTTCATTTTTTTTATTTATTTGTTTCCTTAAATTTACAATAAAAAACCTGTAATAAAAAAATTCCTGAACTGCATCCAGTGGCTCAGAGTTTAAATTACGTCCAAAGGGGCGTTTGTTTAACATTTTGTGTGTTACCTTTATTTACTAAATATCATGTTCTTCGAACTTAATCAAAACCATAAAATTCAGTTAAAGAATAATATCGCAAAATAATTTTAAACTGAGCATATCTTTAGAATTTCCTATACGCAGTCTCATGCGCTGGATATAAAAATGTTTTTTCTGTACAACGTTGCCAGCGCTCGCTTTGAAATCCTTGAGTTTGTTAATCAAAAATTCGTTAAAGTGTTACAAAATACGAAATCGATAACAAAACAAATTCGAAATTTCAAATTTGGTCCTCCAGATGCCCATATTCGCAGGAGGATTACGTACTTCAAAATTCAACGGCTCTAGGTACCGTCGTTTTATCACAACGTGAGACAAATTCATACATTTATGACCATTCTTCATTATTTAATTTCTTTAAATATAACACAGGGTTGCAATATTTGGTGGCAACAGTTTGAAAAGTGAACCGACATTTAATGTTTCCGACGCAATATCGCAAAACGAAACAATAGTCCTTCAGGGACAAAGCCCCTTTGCACTAATAAAAAGCGAAACATTCTAAATTCCATTTTAGTTCATATTATATTAAACAGCTCGTTTATTGTAAATGTAAGAAAGTAAATAGATGAGTAAAAAGCATAACATACTAAATTATGTTCTTGCCCAGTAACTCAGTAATCTGAAAGTCATTTTACTCAGTTTAGTAAGTTTTTGATCCTAGTTCTTTTTATCGCAAACGTAAGGAAATAAATAAATAAAAAATCTATAAAAAATAAGAAAATCTGAAAGCTTTCAGATTTTCTATTATGCCCAAAGAGGCGTTTTTTTAACATTTTGCATGTTACCTTTTTTATTAAATATCGTGTTCTTCGCAGTTGAATCATAAAATTCAATCCAACAGCAATATCGCAAATATTTAAAAGAGTATATCTTTAGAATTTCGGATATATACTCTTGCGTGCCGAAGATAAATTTTTTCTGTACAGTGTTGCCATTGCTCGAGTTGAAATCGCTGAGTTTCTTAATCAAAAACTCGTAAATGTTTTACAAAATATGAAATAGATAAGAAAGCAAATTCCAAATTTCAAATTTGGTCTTCCACATGCCCATATTCGGGTGGAGATGTACGTTATTCAAAATTTGATGGCTCTAGGTACCGTTGTTTTATCACAGTGCAAGAAACATACATATATTTATGGAGATTCTTCATTATTTAATTTCTTTAAATATAATATAGAGCAATAATATTTGGTGGCAACAATTACAAAAGTGATTCGCCGTTTATAGTGAATCGACGCAAAATGCCAAAACGAAGTTAATAGCCCTTTTAACGCTTCTTTGGGCTAATAAAAAACGAAATGTTCTAAATTGTATTCTTGCGCCGTGTTATGTTCTTATTCATATTAAATTAAATAGTTCTTTTCACTGCAACTGTAAGGAGATAATTAAATAAAAAAAAATATCGTAGTTCTTTTTGTTGTAAATATAAGAAAGAAAGAAAGAATTAAAATTTTAAAAAAAAACTGAAAGATATCAGATTTTTTTTTAACGTTTTGTGTGTTACCCTTATTTATTAAATATCATGTTCTTTGCACTTAAACCCCATAAAATTCAGTTCCACAGCAATATCACAAAATATTTTTAAAAAGTATGTCTTTAGAATTTCCAATAGACTGTCTGGCGAGCTGGATTTAAAAATGTTTTTAGTTCAAAGGGGCTTTGTGCCTGAAGAACTATTGTTTTCGTTTTACGATTTTGCATTGAATCACTATAAATGTCCGATTCACTTTTGCCACCAAATGTTATCGCCCTGTATTATATTTGAAGAAATTAAATGATGAAGATTCTGCATAAATGTATGTATATTTTTACAAATGTGATAAAACAACGGTAAACTAGAGCCATCCGATTTTGAATAACGTACATTTACGTACATTATGTTTGAATAACGTACCCGAATGAAGCCCAAATTTGGAATTTGTTTTATTATCTATTTCATATTTTGTAAAACTTTAACGAATTTTTGGCGAACAAATTCAACGATTTAAAAGCGAGAAATGGCAACACTCTACAGGGGGAAAAAAAAAACCTTTTTACCTGTAGCGCACGGAACTGTGTATCGGAAATCCTAAAGATATGCTCATTTTAAAATTATTTTGGGATATTGCTGTTCAACTGAATTTTATTGTTTAAGTGCGAAGAACATGATATTTAATAAGAACCACACAAAACGTTAGAAAAACGCCCCTTTGGAGGCAATTTAAAATCTGAAACCTTTCAGATTTTAATTATTAATATTATTATTTTGTCCAGTACAGTGTTGCTGTTGCTCGCTTTAACGTTGAGTTCATTAATCAAGTATTCGTTAAAGTTTTAAAAATGTGAAATAGATAATAAAACAAATTCGAAGTTCGGGCTTCAATGTGGCCATGTTCTGGTGGAGGATTATATTATTCAAAGCTTTATGACTCTAGGTACCTTCGTTTTTCGCAATGCAAGAAACATAGCTATATTCATGCACATTCTCTTTTATTTAATTTCATTTAAAATAATATAGGATAATAATATTTGGTGGCAACAATCTGAAAATTGATTCAGCATTTTACAGTGATTCGACGCAAAATGCCGTTCCGAGACTAATAGTCTTCCTGAGCTAACGCTTCTTTGGCGCTAAAAACCGAAGCATTCTAAATTCCGTTTTTTGTTCATATCAAATTAAACAGTTGCTTTTATTGCATATGCAAAAAAGTCAATAAATAAGAAAATACGTAATATTGTAATTTACATTTTTGTGCAGTAACTTAGTGATCTTAAAGGCATTTTACGCAATCATAGTCCTTCTTATTGAAAATGTAAGGAAATGATTGGATAAATAAAACACAAAACGTTCCAAATTATATTCTTGTTCACATTAAATTAAATAGTTCTTTTTATTTCAAATGCAAATAAATAAATAAAAAGCGAAACATTCTAAATTATATTCTTGTGTAGTTATTCAGTGGTCTCAAAGTCACTTGACGTAGTTTAGGAAGAAGTTTTTTTATCATAGTTCTTTTGATTGTAAACGTAAGAAAATAAATAAAAAAAGTAAAGAGCGAAACATTCTAAATTGTGATAAGTGCAGTATTTGACCTATTTGGAGAAAAGCGGAGATATCCGCATGTGTTCGGTCTCAGTTAGCGGAGATAACCGGAGTTCAGCTTTGTATATATGCATATATACGTAAAATATAAAATTTACGATGGCTTTGCTCTACGCAAACAGCAATCTCTAATTAACTTTCCGCAGTTTCAGGATCCTCCCCCTAGACCAGTTCTTTCGAGAACTGTCTGGCCTGTTATGTAACCGCTACTATAAATGGCTGTACGCGCCATTTTTCGTCAGATTGCTTTCTGCCATTACGTGCTATATGAACGCTTTGCTCTGTCTCTTCGTCTTTCCTTTGTTAAAAATATTTATGACGTCGAGGTTCTAATTTTAATAGTATTACTATTTAAATCATTATTGAATATTTGATCTTCTTCTAAAGAAAATGAGCTGCTATTTTAATTGAATAAAGATGTGGAGTTTTTAAAAGAAATTCTTCTGTGCCATCCATTCGGCTGCATTCCACGTGGCCAACGACAACATCCGGACCCTGATTACTAAGCTTCATCATTTCCAATGCCCATAGATTGCAAATATCACATATATATGTATACGTACTTTTAATTGATTCCCTCTGTGTAGGGTTCTGCTTGTATAAAAACGTAATTCAATGTCCTTCGAACTCTACTAAACTGACAAGCAACTTAACGCAGTCTGATTCAAATGATAACGTCTTATGAAGGTCACAATAACCTTTTTATTTAACTTTTTAAATTAACCCAAGGCACTGCTTGTGCTATAGACAAAACTCCGCCACTTGAAGGTATTAAAAATCATATAAAACTCAAAGTTTCGATTCAAATAGCGTAATCTGAGACTTCACACAAAGTAGTCTACTTAAGCTGCTTCAAGTAATTAACTGCAAGCTTTCAAAGTACATTAGCAAACTGGCTAAAGCCAGAATAAACTTTCGCAGAGTTGGTTGCAGTACGTAACAACAAGCGATGCTGCCAGCAGCTCTGATTCTAAAATATTCTTAACCCTCGGCTGAAGTACTCTACAACTAATTTGTATTCTGGTGAGGCTTGGTTTGGTTTATATGATTACGGAAAACCTCGAAGGCTATCTGCCTAAGAGAAGAGATGCCTTCATGGAGACTTTCTAAAGGAAACTGGTTCTTATACACGTTACAGATGGGAAAAACCACTAAAATGCCCAGGTAGCCAGCCCGTTTGCGGGATTCGAACCTCAGACCAAACTACCAGTGTTCAGCGACTTTATCACTCGACCGTTGATGGGCCCACATTGGGCTGAGGACTACGGAAACATGAAGCTGTAGTAAAGTTTCAAATCATAACTAATTAATATAAAATTCTACAACTGTTAATCCAAACATAACTAATGTAAGAAGTTAAACAACTATCCAATGTTAAATATTATGGTAAGTCTAAAGTTAATTAATATAAAATCCTAAAAATGTTATTCGAAACTTAATTAATGTAAGAAGTTAAACAACTATCCAATGTTAAATATTATGGTAAGTCTAAAGTTAATTAATATAAAATCCTACGACTGTTATTCCAAACTTAATTAATATAAAAAGTTAAACAACTATCCGATGTCAAATATTATGATAAGTCTAAAGTTATTTAACGTAAAATCCTACAACTGTTATTCCAAACTGAAAAATAATGTATTTGGAAAGTTGTTAAAAAAGCAATCTTTTGTCACCTGAGTTGGCAACGGCTTCGTTTTAAGCCACAGAGAAGATTTTTTGCAAGGTTAATACAATAAGCTTCCCTGAATTTCGCATGAAAGCGGATTTTCTCGCTATTTACGACATTTTAACACCTGATAAAGTTTTTCAAGTGCTGAAAAGTCATAAATAGAGATGAAATGAGTTTTAAGGTAAAATGCAAACGTTTTATATATGTAATTTCTTCACAGAAGAAAATATTTATTTGCGGCGGGTAATAATAATGTAGTAATATTGGAATTACGTCCATGTACTTCACAACATGGTGGGAAAAGCTTTAGTTCCATTGACTGAGCATTTACTAAGGAAAAAACATCTTACGAGGCTTGACTTATTTTTATGGTTCTTAAACTAAACCATTTCTTAAAAAACAAAAACAAAAAATGTTAATCGTTAAAGTGGCCAGACAGAAAATATTCTGCAAAATATGATAAAAGGATTACCAGAGAAGGCAGAAGAAAACAAAAAAGAATTTAGGGGAAAGAAAGAAAACTTTAGATTTAATTAATCTGAGATTAAGAACACTACAAATCAACAATAGTAAATCAGCTAAAAGTCAACGACACGAAAATTTGCAAGCACTGTTATACGACAATTACATAACAATGTAGCAGAAACTCGATCTATTGTTTTTGAAATAAGATGAAGCAGAGGGAGGAAGAAAAACGATGAATTCAGAGAAAACTCTTATACATTGTAAATGAAAACATATTGTAAAAAAATATAGAAAATTTTTCAACATGAAAACACTACATTAAAAGATGCCAACTGATGATAAGAATTGATGATCTGTTATTTGCACTTTAGGCGCAGTGAACGTTTTTCCGCCCGAAGAGGTCCCTGTGTTCGTCACCTGAGAAGATCTCTAAATTTTCCTTCCTTCTACAGCTACCTAAAAAAATGTCAAAATGACATGCAGGAAATTAAAATAAAACTCCATGTTTATTTTTGAAAAATAAATAAATAAACGAAAATAAATAAATAAAATAAAATATGAAAGCATTAAAAATATGAAAGTTTTCAAATTTAATATTACGCCGAAAGGGGCGTTTTTTTAACGCTTTGTATATTACCTTTATTCATTAAATACACATGTTCTTCGTTCTTAAACCATAAAATTTAATTAAACAGCAATATCACAAAATATTTAAAAGAGCATATCTTCAGCATTTCCGATGCGCGCTGGAGGCTTTATTTTTGTGTGTGTGTGTGTGTGTGTGTGTGTGTGGGTATGCGCGCGCGTGCGTGCGTGCTTTGAAATCGTTGAGTTTGTTCTTTCGTTAAAGTTAATTTCGTTAAATTCGTTAAAGTTTTACAAAATATGAAATCGATAATAAAACAAAACTCCAAATTTCGAATTTGGACTTCCAGGTGCCCATATTCGAATATTCGAATGGAAGATTACGTTAATATTCGAATATTCGAATGGAAGATTACGTTGATGTCTCTAGGTACCGTTGTTTTTTCACAGTGCGAGAAATATACATACATTCATGCAGATTCTTCATTATTTAATTTGTTTAAATATAATGCAGAGCTCTAATATTTGGTGGCAACAATTTGAAAACTGAAACGCCGTTTATAGTGAACCAACGGAAAATGCCAAAACGAACTTAATAATCCTTCCAGTCAAATTGCCCCTTTGGGCAATAATCTTTAAATAAACTTTCACTCTGGCATTTTAAAATTATATTGTTACGTGCGTGCGGGTTCGTTATATATTGAATGCACAAGTCGTTAAAAAGTTAACAAAAATTTATTCTTTCCACAAGAAATAAATTAAAATACTGAAATATTTCTTCACAGATATTCGCACAACATCACAATATCTCAAACGTTTAGCAAAAACTCAGTTCAAAACAGATAAAATAATTCTATCTCACAGCCAAATCGAACAATCAATAACAGCATTAAGAAAACAAAAAGCAGTTCGCTTTTTACAGCTACAAGTATAACAGCAACAACAACTACTGAGATGAGGTGTTTCAATTCGGCTTTTATAAGCTTTTTAATTATCAGTAGAACAATCTCGATTTTTCTGGATGGCAACAGTAATTACGAGATATTTATTTATTAAGCATTAAATGCACGCGCTCTTTTATTTTTATTTTATTTTTTTCGACGTAGCTTTCTCCTCAAAAATCGTCTGCGTTGCACGGGGAAATAAAAAGGAATTTTAATTACAATTCTAAATAAATAGCCAAATAAATGTGAAATTCGTAACAATATTAGTATTGTAAAGCTATATTTCTTACCTTGCTGTCTGAAAGAAAAACTTTATAAAATGGCTGAAACTTTCTAAGGTTTAGGTCAAATGTATAGACTAGTACAACTGGCATTTACCTTGAAGATTTAATGAAGATTATCAACGATTTTTACACACTACGAAAATGGAAGGCAGGAGCATGAATACTTACAGTAAATTTGTCACAGTAAAAGAAATAGAAAATTCTTTTATCTTTATAACGTCGTGCAACTTCTTTATACGTCATATACTGTCATCTTTTATCATGGCGCCCTCATCTGCATTTTTTTTATAAAACAGTTCTATCCAATGGCATAAGATGACATCCCAAATTATTTTCCTTGCTTTTCTGTTACCAAAAATATCGATGAAATTACTAACTATCAATGGTCTACTTGATTACTCCATTTGCAGATTTAGACAGTAGAAAAAGATGCAGAATAAGCATTTATAGTTCTAAAATACTTCTTAAATTATTTTTATTTAGGAAACTGATCTGGCAACTGACAACAGTTACAGCAGTCTCGAGAAAATTGTACAGTAGTATAACAATACTTCAAACTTTGTCCTGGAGATTCTATTTTAGAATAAACTTGACAAAATTTGAAACGACCGTCGTTCCTGTTTCGTTTTCCCTAGAAGTAATGGAAATAAAACTCTTAAATATTTCTCTCTTAAATAATAATTCATCTTTATGAATGCCACCGCGATCATAATTCAGTTGATAATCTTGATTTTTATCCATGATATACAAGATATAGGTATAATAAGAATATGAAGCATTTAAAATCTAGCTATGAATTATTTAAATAGTTTATTTAGGGTAAATTCTATTTTTTTCTCAACTTAATCTCATGCATATGGCAATTCAGAAGCTCATCATACTTTGCCTGACTCGACGAACTACATGAGTCTCTTCTATAAAATAACATTTCAGGCGAAAAATGCCGCCCCAAAAATTGTAGCGGACCTCCCCCTCCTTTTAGTTACGCCTTTGTTTAGGCGACATACATAGCTAGATTTATTAAAGCGATTGTAAATTCGATTTGTTTTGCTGAACTGTAGCAGAAAATTCATATCTCTCGTCTTATATTCGGAATTTCGATTCCATTTCAAAGAGTTCTATAAAAAATTAATAAATTCTATTTCCAGCTGTAATTATTTAGTTCAAATTCTTATTGACATAGTGATTAATTAAATTAAATTTTTATCGTACAATTCAAATATAAATAATAACTTATCTATTCCAGTTTTATTTTTAGATTCAATCTTTTTATAATTTTTGCTGTGGCAACTTATTGGCGTCGCGATTTGTTGCCATGGCAATTTGCTACTTCAAAGTAGTGCTATCAAAACTCAAACTACAAGCGAGCCGAATATTTGATCTAAAATTAGCTAACGAGTCCAGGATACTTTTTTTAACAAAATGGTAAATTTTATTTCCAAAATAAAAAATATTTTAATTAAATTATAAATTTCGCTTACTTAAATTACTTACTTTTATCAAAACGTATGAAAACAATAGTAATAACATCGCGAAGGGGAAAAAAATTCAAATTTAAATTTATTTTCTATCTGAAATCTAAACTTTGATACCCGCAAGCCATTTGTGTTGTTTACACTTTGCAATTCAAATTTACTGACAGATAATTACTAAATTCTTAGACTGACATTTTTTCCAAATAATTATAATATATTTAATAAATCAGTAATTAACTTACTTTAATTTAAATTAAAAATAGACAAATTATGGGAACTAAATTTTCAGAGAAAATTTTCCATTTGTGACAAAATTTGAGAATAAATAACAACAGCCTAATCTGGACTCCTTAGTTCAACGGCACTTATACTAGAAATTATTTTCCTCACGAAGCGTAAATGCCTCCATTAAATGGGTTAATTTATTTTTAATTTTCAAGGGTGAAAAAAAGCACTTAACATTGTAGAGACATTAGAATTTTTGATGCAGAAGAGGTGAGAAATGAGCAATGCCCTCGCCTGTCTCGAAAAAGCGCCGAGTGTGCTGACCACTGCACCACGATGGCATGCTAAGAAAGCAGGAGAAATACCTTACAACATATAAATGTATTCTCAAGCAAAGCGGGCAAAATTCTTACGGCAAAAATTCGTAGCTGAGCTTATTTATTTTTTGACTAGTATTAATAAAAGTTGCTCAGATTTTATCTGTAATTTTTGAATAAAATTAATACTGCGGTGAGGATTAATTAGCTCCCTTTATATATTTTCTGGGAAATTATTCACTTCCGTTTATAACGCAAATGAAAATAATATGAACTTGGACATCAGATAACTAAAATCTTGAAATCTTTGGCACGCCGTATATGCAACAAATACATTATTGAAATGCATTCCCGGGCCGAATAAAATTGTGTCGGAGGTCGTATGTGGGAGCGTACCACCACCTTTTGTACACTGCGCTAAGAGATAAAAATCTTGCCAAGAAAACTCTATTATTTGTCAGGAAAAAATGAAGATTGTCAGGTATGAAACAGTGGAAATATGCTTTTTCGGAAGGCAAATTTAGATTTGCATTTAAAAAATAAATAAAAAAAATCTGAAGGGTTTCAGATTTTAAAGTACGTCCAAAGAGGGGTTTTTTTTTAACGTTTCGTGTGTTACCTTTATTTATTAAATATCATGTTCTTCGCACTTAAACTATTAAATTCAGTTCAACAGCATTATCGCAAAATAATTTAAAATGAGCATATCTTTAGAATTTCCGATACACAGTTCCGCGCACTTAAGATAAAAAGGGTTCCCCCCCCCGTAGAGTATTGCCATTGCTCGCTTATAAATCGTTGAGTTTGTTAATCAAAAATTCATTTAAGGTTTACAAAATATGAAATCGATAATAAAAAAAATTCCAAATTTCAAATTTGGGCTTCCAGATGCCCATTTCGGGTGGAAACGTTCAGTATTCTAAATTCGATGGCTCTAGGTACCGACGTTTTATCACAATACGAGAGAAACATACATACATTTATGCAGATTCTTCATTATTTAATTTCTTTAAATATAATACAGGGTGATAATATTTGGTGGCAACAATTTAAAACGTTGACCGACATTTATAGTGAACCAACGCAAAATGCCAAAACGAAATTATTAGCCCTTCTGGGCTAATAAAATAACTAAGTAAGAAATTCGAAAGGAGTACTAACTTTTTGAAATGAAATTAACTGTTATTTGTAACGGGGTTATCTCAAAATTATTCCGATAATTTTCCTCATTTCGATACCTACAACAACCTTCAGTGACGTGTTTTCCTTATGGCACAGATAAATAAATGTACCCTAACACATGCGACACTCATTCTTTGCTCGTTACGCCAGGTTTTCCTTTGTACATAGAATCATTAACATACGCACCCCTTGCTCGCAGATGCAAACGATCTTCATATCTGTACCCTGAGCGTGTCCTCCGATCTCCTAATCCTCGGATTCTGCAAAAGAATGGCCTCCGTTGGAAAGTGAAGTAAGGAAAAAAAACCTTGCTTTTGGCAACAAACTTGATGTTTGCAGATGCCTGCTTAATTCACAACAGAAAAAAACTGAGAGTGGAAAAAATAAATTTGCAGTGCGAAAACTGTATTCTAACTCTTTCAAGAAAAGGTAATTAATAAATAAATTTTCATTACCACTCTACATTTTTTAAAACACTTCTGTTTTTTGCTTCTAGAATTCTGCTTGATAGACGTTTTAAATTTATGGCGTATTTTCACTTTAAAATATCTCATTATTATTTGAAATTAGTTGAAAAAAAATCTGAAATGTTTCAGATTTTAAATTACGTCCAAAGGGACGTTTATTTAACATTTTTTGTGTTACCTTTATTTGTTAAATACCATGTTCTTTGCACTTAAACCATAAAATTCAGTTCAACAGCAATATCGCAAAATAATTTTAAATTCTGCATATCTTTAGAAATTTCGGTACACGCTCTCACGCGCTGGAGATAAAAATGTTTTTCTGTACAACGTTGGTATTGCTGGCTTTGAAATCTTTGAGTTTGTTAATGAAAAATTCGTTAAAGTTTTAGAGAATATTGTTACGAATTTCACATTTATTTGGCTATTTATTTAGAACTGTAATTAAAATTCCTTTTTATTTTCCCGTGCAACGCACGCAGACGATTTTTGAAGAGAAAGCTACGTCAAAAAAAAAATAATAATAATAATAATAACCAACAAAGAAACATAAGGACTAAATTGAAAAGTGATACGCCGTTTTTTGTGAAACAACGCAAAACGCCCAAACGAAAGTAATAGTCCTTCGGGACTAAATCCCTAAGGACTAATAAAATGAATATTTAAAAACTCAAACGCAAATGGCGTTAAATAAATTATTTGGTTTTATGAAAAGTACTGAATACCAAAACCATATAGATCAGTACCTGATATGTTTGCTGAATTTCGCATGTATTTTTAACTTTTTAAGGATTAGTGAAACAAGAAAGTTTTGGTACAACATATACTAAAGAAGGTATTTTTTTAACCAAAAACGGACATGATCCGAGACAAGCTATTAGTCTCTAAATGGCATTTTTCGTCGGCTCACTATAAATATCCGTTTCACTTTTCAAACTGTTGCCACCAAATATTATCGCCCTGTATTATATTTAAAGAAATTAAATGGTGAAGAATCTGCATGGAATGTATGTATATTTCTCGCGTTGGGAAAAAGCAACGGTACCTAGACCAATGAAATGTTGAATAACGTAGGCCTCCACTCAAATATGGCCACCTGGAAGCCGAATTTGGAATTTCAAATTTGTTTTATTGTCTACTTCATATTCTGCAATACTCTGACGAATTTTTGATTAACAAACTTAACGATTTCAAAGGGAGAAACGGCAATATACTACGGAATAAAACATTTTTAACTGCAGTGGGCGAAACTGTCTATCGGAAATTCTAAAGATGTGCTGTTTTTAAATATTTAGAAATTTTATAATTTTACCTGTCGAGTCGAAGTTTGCGTGGCGTAAATGCTAGGAACGTAATATGTAATAGATAATTAATAATAATAATTTTGTGTTTTAATAATAATAATTTTGTGTTTTACCTTTATTTATTAAATATCATGTTCTTTGCACTTAAACCATAAAATTCAGTTCCAAAGAAATATCATAACAAATTTAAAAACAGAATATCTTTAAAGTTTCCGATACAGTCTAGAGCGTTGGAGATAAAAATGTTAATTTTTTCCGTAGAGTTTTGCCATTATTTGCTTTGAAATCGTCGCGTTTATCAATCAACAATTCGTTAAAGTTTTACAAAATATGAAATAGACAATAAAACAAATTCCAAATTTGGGCTTCCAGATGCCCCTACTCGAGTGGAAGACTACGTTATTCAAAATTGGATTTCTCTAAGTACCGTTGTTTTCTCACAGTGCGAGAAACATACATAGATTCATGCAAGTTTTTCATTATTTAATTTTTTAAATATAAGGCAGTGCTCTAATATTTGGTGGCCACAATTTGCAAAGTGAAATGCAGTTTTATAGTGGACGACGCAAAAGGCCAAAACGAAATTAATAGTTCTTCTGGGCAAATTGCCCTTTTGAGCTAAAAAGAAACGCCTTAAAAGGCAAAAATTAATAACTATTAAGTATATTAGAAAGAAATGCAGTGGCTCACAAAAATGATCGGACACTTTGAATTTCTGTATTCTTTAATGATTAAAAAAAAACTAAAAAAAATTTAAACAAAAGAAAGGTTCTTATTTATGATTATCTACAAACTCAACAGTAAGTTGAGTTTTTCAGTCTTTCAGTTGTTTACAGTAAATACATAT
Source organism: Stegodyphus mimosarum (assembly GCA_000611955.2). Taxonomy (NCBI): domain Eukaryota; kingdom Metazoa; phylum Arthropoda; class Arachnida; order Araneae; family Eresidae; genus Stegodyphus; species Stegodyphus mimosarum. The sequence continues at coordinate 472,947 of KK112603.1, forward strand.
TTGAAAAGATGAAAATTAAATTCAAAAATCAGTGTTGTGTGCTTAATGAGGAAAAATATTCTCACAAAAATAATCGGACACTCTCAGTAACAATCAAAAATGACAAAAACTTGCATTGTTTTTGCATCTCAATATCTTGTGTGATTGCTTTTACACTTCATTTAATTCTCTGGGCATTGACTCCACAAGTTTTTCAGTCCAAAGGGGCTTTTTCCCTGAAGGACTATTGTTTTCATTTTGGTATTTTGCGTTGATTCACTATCAATGTGCGATTCACTTTTCAAATTGTTGCCACCAAATATTATCGCCCTGTATTATATTTAAAGAAATTAAATAATGAAGAATCTGCGTAAATATAAAGCCCAAATTCGGAATTGGAGCTTGTTTTATTATCTATTTCATATTTTGTAAAACTCTAACGAATTTTCGATGAACAAACTCAACGATTTAAAAGCGAGCAATGGCAACACTCTACAGAAAAAAAAAAAACTTTTTATCTCCAGCGCGCGGAACTGTGTATAGGAAATTCTAAAGATATGCTCATTTTAAAATTATTTAGCGATATTGCTGTTGAACTGAATTTTATGGTTTGAGTGTGAAGAACATGATATTTAATAAATAAAGGTAACACACAAAACAATTTTTTCCCCTTGGACTTATTTCATGCCACTCCTCTTGAATCACTTCTTTCAGTTGTCGCTGCCGCGAAGATATACTCTGTTTTCGAAATTTCGATTCTAGTTCCTGTCAAATATGTTCAACAGGCTTAAGACCTGGCGATTCGAGTGGTGCCTTAATTACTTCTAGACATTTATGTATCACCCAGAATCTAACACTGTGGGCTAATGCTTTGGATCATTGTCCTGGTAGAATTTAAAAGGATTTCGTATATTAAATTTTTATGATGATGATGCCAAATTTCACTTCAAGATGTCAAGGTACTTATACTGATCTATAACACCATCTATAAACTCTGTATCACCAGCCCTGGAATGTACCATAGATCCTCATACCATAACTCATCCTGCCGTATTTAACGGCTGGTACTGAATTTTGCTTCCGAAATTCTTCTTTGGGTTTTCTCCACACCTCAGCACTCGTCCGTTTGAGCCGCAGATGTTATATTTGCTTTCATCAGCAAGCAACAGTTTTTCTAGTAGTTGGGTGTCTTTTGTTTCATTGATTTTGCGAAAGCAAGTCGAAGTTTCCGGTTTTTTTACTAACATAACGTTTTCCTTTTGCTACTCGCCCATGATGTCCTGCAGATCGCATTACTCTTCTCAATTTCTGGATTTATACGAAGTTCCGCAACAAGTTTAGGAGCATTCAGTCTTGAATTCTTTTTAGAATTCCTTAGAATATAGCATTTCATTCCATCAGATAACTTAGATGGTCTTCCAGGTTTTCTTTAGTTTTGAATATGATTCCGTTTCTTATAATGCTTAACAATATCAAAAACTGAATGTAGAATAATATCAAAAATAATCAAAATTAATAATATTAAAAACTGTAGAGTAGAGCTGTAGAATTACTTAAATAAATATGCAATTTTTCTAATAGATGTTCCTTTCTTTTGATTCAAATTATTAACTAATCTACGGGTTTCTAACAATGTTTCCTGTCGTAAGTGAGTCATTGCAAGAAAACACTAAAAAAAATCTCAAAGGTTTCAGATTTTAAATTACGTCCAAACGAGCGTTTTTTAAACATTTTGTATGTTACTTTTATTTATTGAATATCATGTTCTTCGCATTTAAACCATAAAATTCAGTTAAAGAACAATATCGCAAAATAATTTTAAACTGAGCATATCTTTAGAATTTTCTACACACAGTCTCACGCGCTGCAGATAAAAATGTTGTTTTCTGTATAACGTTGCCATTGCCCGCTTTGAAATCCTTGATTTGTTAATCAAAAATTCGTTAAAGTTTTACAAAATATGAAATCGTTAATGAAACAAATTCCAAATTTCAAATTTGGGCTTCCAGATGCCTATATTCGCAGCAGGATTACGGCATTCAAAATTCGATGGCTTTAGGTACCGTCGTTTTATCACAATGCGAGAAATGTACATACATTTATGCACATTCTTCATTATTTAATTTCTTTAAATATAATACAGGGCTGCAACATTTTGTGGAAACAGTCTGAAAAGTGATTCAGACTTTTAATGTATCCGACGCAAAATCGCAAAACGAAAACAATAGTCCTTCAGGGACAAAGCCCCTTTGGACTAATAATGAATATTTTCTAAAAAGAAAATTCGAATTATATAAGCAAATGACTTTGCCTAGCTTCTTTATCCAAACTAATTCCATAAAATTTCGTTTTTTATTTATTGCAAACGATTTTAATTAGAAATTATGAAAATGTCCAATTAATTTTATGGTATCTTTTTTTTTTTTTCATTTCAGCTTAAAACATTATTTTTAAAATTTACTATTTATTTTTTTCAGATTTATTTAGTACAAAAAGAGAGCTAGGAAAATATGTATTCAAAAGGAAAGTATTCGTTATTAGTTTATTTCAAAGGTTTTCTTCTCTTCCCTAATAAAGTAAAACAATTATAGTGGCCGATCATTTTTGCCAGACGCTGTATATAACTTTAAAAATAACTTTAAACATATTCAAAAGGGAAATGAAATAAATAATTATAAATTTAAAATATAACAAATTTTCATCTTTGGATTAAAGAAATGAAAGGGGGCTAACTAGTCACCTTATAATGTGATTATCAAATCAAATCACGATAACTTGTTTTCTGCGCCCTATACTTATGAGGAAAAACATCTCACCTAAAGGTATTTTCAACTATCCACAAAAAGTTGTTTAAACAAATTTGCATGTTTGCATACTTTTGCATAAGAGAAATCGTAAAACTTTTATGCATACTGCTGAAATATGTACAAGGTGTTTATAAAGCCCCGGACCCATTTTGATGTTTAATAACTCATAAAATAATAAAGATAGAATGAAATTAATAACACAAATGGTTAGATAGACTCAAAAAGTTTCATGAGCGTTGTCAATGAACTTCCACGTGTGCCCCCTTCGTCGCACTTAGAATATCAAGTCGATATTCAATTTCACGCCAGGTACCGGCAAGCATGTCGGCATCCACAGAGGCTATTACGATCCCCATATGCGCACATTATGGCGATTAACAATGCCAGAAAGATGAAAGGATGCTTCGTCGGAGAACATTATGCGCTTCAGAAATTCAGTATCATCTTCTATCCTCCTTAGCATATCTGTTGCAAAGGCCATCGTCCGGTTCCAAAACTTGAACAATCTGAGCTTTGTATGCATGCAGTCTTAATTTTTTCTTAATAAACTTATACACCGTCGAAATTGGCATGTCCAATTCTCTTGCCGCTGATCGCACAGATTTTCTAGGATTGTGTAAAAATGTCTCTCTGACACGTTCAACATCAAAATCACTTGTGCAGGGACGTCCGAAACGTTTCTTATCTGCGATACTTCCAGTTTCTAGAAAATTCTTTTTCCACCGCAAGATGCTGCTTTTGGATGGAGGATCTTTCTGGTAAATTCTTCTGCAATTTCTCTGTGTTTGCATTATAGATTTCGTTTCTATGAACCACCATAAAATCTGTGCTTTCTCTTGTGGTGCATTCATTCTCCTTAATATCCGGTCGAATAAAACATCACGTACAAAAGTACTAGAACAAACACATCAAAAGTAAACATAACATTGCAATAGTTGCCAAAAACAAAGGAGAGAAAAATGCAATTAATAAGCAGACGATATTTAGAAAAGTACAGATATTTAGACTGGAAAATGAAATTATCTGAAATTGACCACACGCGCAGACGATATTTGCAAAAGTAAAGATATTCAAACCTGAAAAGGAAAATATATAAGTTATTCCATCAATAAATGCCATAAGTTGTTTATATCTTCATTATTTTAGGAGTTATTAAACATCAAAATGGGTCCGGGACTTTATAAACACCCTGTAGTTTAATAGCAAACCGGGAAAAAATAAAATAAAATAAATTTAAATTTAAAACTAGGCAAAACTCATTTTGGTGCAGTTTTAAAGTAAAATACTATAAATTTCGAAGGCGGTCAGACACAGGTCATTCTTTCTTATGTCCCACCGCCTCCCCTAAAAAAAGAATTCTGCAAAAGAATTTAACAACGACCATATTTATATCGAAAGCAATGGGCGGAGCAAAGCGACTGTGCAAATGCAAACTTAAAGCTATGCAAATGACGAAGTAACCATTTTAAACAGGCTTCAACAAGAACTCAAATGTCACTCTTTCTAATCATGCATTTTAGTCTTTTATCTTTTTTATTTTATCGTTTGGTCTTATAATTTGTCCGATTGGTAATTTGGATATGGGTGCACCTTGTATAAAGTAACAATACCACTCGGAAATAAGCGAGAGAGATTCTCCACGCACTAAATTTAGTACTAAATTTAGCTAAATAAGCTAGTGATTCTCCACATCACTTCCTTCAGGTAGCTAAATTTAGTGTACTTTCCCAAAATCAAAATAACTCAGTGAAACTTTATAATTTCCTGTCTGCACCTTTCATTTCTGAAAAACATTGGCACTCATATGGACAATTTGCAAATTTGATCTCTACCTCTTTAGTTGGGAAGTAATTAGCTTAGCTTCCAAAGTCTGCCACCCAGGACTGCTATGATTAATATCACCTTAGAGGTGATCACTTTATTATACAACACTTTACTTAGTTATCTTCGTTCGACAGTTGTTTAAGTGACCTCGAAGTTTATTGGGTATATTGTAGAGCCAGTAGGATTTTTGAAGGAGGGAACGCGGAAAATAAGCAATGCCCTCACCGGGACTCGGACCTGGACCTCTCGAATACGCCCCGAGTGTGAAAATCGTTACACTATGTAGGCATGCTGAAAGCCGGGAGAAATACCTTATAATGTGATTAGTCTAAAAGAAATGTTTGGTTAAAAGTTTATTATTAACATAAAAAATAAATAGATTAAATGTTTTAAATTTAAAAATATGTATCTCTTTTTTTTTTATCGGGAAGGACTTAGTTCTATTATATTGAAGATGTCTTTAAGTTCACGACCTCCTCTTTTCGTTTGCTTTGGAACGTTCAGCAACACGCAAGCACTCTTGACGTCCGTCGAGTAATATGGCCTCTAGTCAATCAGAAAACGTTTTTGTGTGATGAAATATGAAAAACAAATTGTGTTTTTATTGTGTAGCGCCGTTAGAATACGACGGTACAGTAAGCAGCCATCCACAAAGCAGTCTGTCTGCAATTAGAAAAAGAAATTCTGGGGAAATTGATTGCCGATGGAAGGGGAAATGTCTTAGGAGGTGACCTATATCGCAGGAACAGCTAAATCGTGTTCCTGAGATTTATATTCATAATCTAAGGAAGTCGATAGCAAATGCAATTAAGTAACTTGAAATTGCAACAAAGACTGTAGAGGATATCTTGCGTCCAACAGATCAAGACAGCAGGTCATGGAGAATTCCAGATGGTTACTTCTTTTGGGAATATTTCAAGAATTGAGCTTTTGTTCCTTCCCTTCTTATGCATCACAGCAGCTGCTGGAACTGTTGACATGGGCATGCTGAGATGTGTTTGGGAAGAATTAGCCATCACATGCCACGTTACAAAAGATCTATAGAACATTTGTAACTTTGAGTTGTAAATTTCAGGACTTGCTATTCTAATCGTGCAGAGATTTCAACTTGCTATAGAAATGATTGTTTCTAGAAAACTATGTGACTGTCTGTTTCTCTTGCTAACGCTGTGTTGTACAAAAATATGGATTAAGTAAAGGAAAAACTTTTGTACCATTTCGAATTCCTCTCACTTAACAGCTGAAATCCGATCGAAGGGACAAGCAGCAGTGCAGATGGATATTTCTCGCTTAAATAAAGCTTCACTTGATATCAAGAAGGAAACCATAAAAACGGTCGCCAGGTTTCTTCAGATTTGTGAGGGCGTTTTGAAAGCGTGGTAGAAGAATGGCTTGCAATCACTAGATTGTGGTCGAGACACTTACTCTGAATGTGATCATTGGAATTGAACATGACTTAAACTGCTTGTCCGCGGATGGTGTCACATATTGAAAAGCCCAAAAGTCAACCCCTAGCGATTAACGCTAGGGAAGATGGGTGCCAAGCGGAAGCTACCCACCCCGTCCCTTCGCTAGTTCCAAATTTCTCCATCCATCAAATGGCCATTAATCCATTAATCGGTGCATAATGAATGTCGGGCTGCATCGAGGAGGGGGCTTCTGGAATTGGGTGGGGGATGGAATTTTCGGAGGGAGGGAGGGCAACCGGGATGACTCATAGTGGTCCTAGCTGTTCTAGGCTATAACTCGATTTAGCACGGGCCGACGCTTTGTTCCGAAGTGTGTGCGTTTCGTTCTCGCCGATCTACTCCCTCGTTTTTCCTTTTCCCAACTTCCCATCTAAATATTTTTATTGCGGTTACTGGAAAAAAGAAACTATTAGTAATATTTTTTTTTTAAATTTTCAACGAGTTGCTTTACAATTTAATGTATCGAATACTTCCAATAAACTTTTGGATGTTTAATAACGGTGATTAATAACTGACAAATGGTCGAATTTGATTACTGCAGTAATTTAATACTCCGAGCCTGTTGAAATGTCACTTGCTTACCATTCATTTTAAATTTCTATGACGAATCAAAGAAGAAATTTTGTTCTGAAGTCGGAGTTCTAAAAGTTAAAAATTCAACAGTCAGTAAGTGTTACAGAATGGAAATGAACATAATGGTGTAAGGAAATAAAGTAATTTAAATTACTTTGGGACATATAATTGTTTTTTATAATTTACTCAAATAAACTTATTTCTTTCTACAAATAACTTACCATTCTGCAAGACTATATACATTTGTAAATTTTTCAAACAAAAATGGAGATGTGAACTTGTGACGCGTGTTTTAACCAATAGTTGGAGGGGCATCTTGGAAAGGAAATTACCAAGCAATTCACAAGGAATAACAGTGACCAATTTTAGGCTAGAAACTGCTCCTGACTGCTTGGGGGAACTATCTCTTATCATTCTTATCAGCCCAAACTGCTCAATGCTATAGGATTAATATTGTTAAATAGAATTTACTCTTAAACAGAATTTGTTACATATAATTAATATTATTAATTAGTATATACATAAAATTATTATTGTTAAACAGTATATGCATATAATTATTATTGTTAAATATAATTGTTACATATAATTAATATTATCAAATAGAATTTGTTCCATATAATTATTACTCTTAAATAGAATTTATTGCATATAATTAATACTGTTAAATAGTATATACATATAATTATTATTGTTAAATAGAATTTGTTGCATTAATTAATATTCTTAAATGGTTATATGCATACGATGTGTTTCCGTGTATGCATATAATGATTTAAATGTTAATGACATCGAATTTGAGGACCGAATGACGGTACATAAACGTGTTATTAATCATAAGCGCCCGATTTAATGCATTTTATTTTTGATAAAACCATTTCTTGACACAGACACACACAGCTAAGCTGGCACAACACATGCTTCCCTTCTTAATTGTGCATTTGTGCCTTTTTATAGCATCATGAAAAGATAAGTGAAGAAGTACAGACGGGCAGGAAAAAGAACTGAAAAATAATTCGAAGTTTCTGATATGAAGGCCTGGTTAAGACGGATTCAATCTTGGTTGGATTTCATTCTGAGTGGTTGTTAAAAGTTTCGGTTTACAAATTACAACGTTATTATTGACTGACTTATATACACATGGTTACACTTATATACAAATGGTTTGCAAATTACAACGTTAACTAATTACCTGAGTCATTAGCGTTACATAAGCATCATGTGATGAGAATTAATTTTGAAATGACTCAGTTTAGGGAGATTTATTATAAGCAATTACTTTTTATTTTCTTGTACGAAGTGAAGGAAGTATTGCAACCACGAAAAATGTTGGGTATCATAGTTCAACGAAAATATCCATTCTGACCGCTTTCGAAGCCATTTGAGCACTTTTTTTTTTTTGGTGTTACCTCTATTCGTGCAAAAAGAATAAAAGACTCTTTTTTTTTTAACAGATTCAGAAGAGATTTGTTTCATAACATCTGTACGTACTTATGTATGCGTACATCACATTCTCAAAAACAAGTACCTGTGTGAAAGTTGAAATTTTGTATATGAGACTGGAGCACCGATCTTTTTCTTTGTAATCGAACACTGTTGCCCGGCTGGGTGAGCTCAATTTATTATTTTAATATTTTGGTAAATTGCGCACTTTTTTGCTTTAAAAGGGATTGAATTATGCTGTTGTTATGTTCCGGTTAAGGTTTTTGTGCCTTTAGTTAATTTGCATGCAATAGTTTTAAACGACACTTAATTTAAAACTTAAGTGTCGCCATTTTTATTTTGGCTGCTGTTTGTTCTCATTTGAAGCTCTTATAGTGAATTAAGTCAGTCAGCGCACCAAATTCAGTCTCTTTTTGACCAGGGAGCCAAAAGTTGACTTTCAGTTTTGAGCACCGAAAATTTTATCTTCCTGCCCGTTGACCGAATTACTTGCTAATGCGTAGAAACTCTAATTTTAATTCTAAAAATTGTTTTTTTTTATAGTTTTTAACTTTATTTATTGTTTTAGGTTTTTCTGTATCTTATAATTTTTAATGAAGATGTTTTGAGTTTTTGTGTTTTTACCTTGCCGCGAAAGGAGAGCTGAATTTGATTGGGTAAGAAACATATATGTAATGAAATTCGAAGAAATAAGTTTAAATGAATTTCAGCAAAAAACGTGTGTAATTTGACAGGCCGTACAATGAAGTCTTGTGGTGTCCACATAACTTAAAAAGTTCTTTAAAAAGTTCTGTTGGTGTTATTATGATCGTTAACTTTAGTTAAATCAGGTTCTCGAATTTGTCGTTTGATGTTGGATTATTTGATTATGTCAAAGCACTCGAGGGCTATCTGCCTAAAGGAAGGGATGTCTTAGTGGAGGACTTTACAAGAGAAGCTGGCTAGTATACACGTTACACACGGGTAAAATCATGAAAACGCCCATGCAGCCAGCCTGTTCGCCGGGTTTCAAACTCCCGATTCAATTACCTGTGTTCAGCGACTTTACCGCTCGGTCACTTGTGAGCTTTGAATTTCATCTTGGTTAAGAGACAAGGGTTATGTCTGTCACTGGCTTAGGTCTTGGACACCTGATGGGTGATGACAGGTATGAGTTTTATTATATTAGTCCCAATTTTGTTGGGGAATCCTCGGATGGGCGGGGTCAAAGTAGTTCATCTATTCCTCCTCCTCTATCGGTTGTAGGAAAAAATGTCACCCGGAAAATAAAGAGCTGAAAGATAGGCGCCGGAAAATTAGGAAACGGAAAATAAGTCACCATTGTTTTGCAATGAGAAAAATAAGGGATGTTTAGAAATATCGCCAAGATCGGAGATAAAAGTTTTATCATAACAACCATACCTGCGGCATAGGGAAATCTTCTGACGATGATTCAAAGATAAGCAAGCTGCTGGCCTGTCCGATGGTAAAAATAGAAGGTTGACCAGCGGGTCATGGTTATTAGTGATTGTTCTCTTCGTACCCCATGTAGTTATAGCCTGAAGCTGCGGTTCACGGGTAAAACATTGTCGCATAACTGAGCGTTAAAAGCAATATTATAACTAACCGTGTAGATGAAATTTAGTCACAGTTTGCGATAAGAATATTAAAACCTGCTATCGAAATGACCTTGCTCGGCTGCAGCTAGCTCAACGTCTTACCCTTAAAACCTCCCTCAAGAGAGCCCGCTATAACCCTGCCGGTTAAATTAGAATTTGGCAGGTTTCCCCAACTCCGATTGATCACATTATTTGGCGAGATTTTAGAGTTCTTTTTTTTCCGTTCCTTATTTTCCGGGTGACATTTTTTCCGTTCTTTATTTTCCGGGGGCTTTCTTTCCGTTTCCCTTTTTTCCGGGTGACATTTTTTCCGCACACCCCTCTATCACCAGTTTCTGCAAAGGATCTGATGCTAATGCACTATACGCTTATAAGTAGGGCCCGTATTTTAATGACTTAAAAATTCACAGTCCAGAAAATGTGCCTAAAATGTTAAAAAAATGAAATTAAAAATAAAAAGGTGTCTCCCAGAAGTAAAAAAATAATATTATATATATATATACAATTGGCAAACAGTGACAAATGGATTAAACTCAAGTAATTACGCATACCGTAACTTGAATTTAATTTTTTCTTCCGATTTTTGAGCCTCCCACAAATGTATTGCAATTTCACGGAATTACTAAGTGCTTCTTAATATTTTCGAAAGTGAAAGGTCTTCTGTTGTCAGCATATAAGTTTTTATATCGTAAGAAGCTTCTTTAGACATCTACTACAGTTATTGGAGCATACTTTAAAAAAAATGCATCACTTATCATTAACTCTACTTTTGTTTTGAAAGTGTCTGCCTCTTGGGTCGAAATGAGTTGTATTTTCCGCATAGTTTTGAAGCCACAGTTTTCAATCAAAACAGTGTTAAATTTAGAAAGTACAGTATTAGAAACTTCGCCTTTCGTCTTTTTTAAAACATTGCATAATTTGTCAATGTTATTTATTGCATCGAGAAGTTCGATATTTTGCTTTTGTTAGGAATTAGTAGTTGAAATTAGGTTTCTGAAACTGGATCTGATGTACAGTGGATTTTCTTAAATTGCGCCTGCGAAGAAAATATTCTGTGCGATTTTAATCGAAGCAGTCCCAGCCGCATCAACGTTATTGACGATTGACTTCACAGTTTGAAACTTTTACTACAGTACATGCACACACTAAGCCTATAAAAATGCTCTGAAATACGACCCTAGGAATAATAATTTGAGATTTTTTTTTATTTTTGTGTCTTTCTAGCCACAAAAGTGATAAAAAAAACTTAAATGTTTTAAAATAGAAAAATGCTTAGAGTGCACCTATAAATGCACCTATCATCGAAATCTGGACCTTGCTTTATAAGCAACCATGTCCTTCCCCAAGATTCGAATCTAGAATCGAGGAAATGGCAGCTGACTGTTCTATCACCATGCTGTCAGGATGCATATACATTATGTACTATTTCCTACTATAGTTTTATGGAAGTAAGCGAAAAAAAAGATCTGAAAGGTTTCAAATTTTAAAGGTCACCCAAAAGGGTTTGTTAAGGTTTTTCACGCTCTCGCTGAGCTCGCAATCTACCAGCCTGCTGTTGCACTCACTTTTTTTCCCTGTCTTTTTATTATTAGGCACCGTTTTCTTAGCACTTACGCGGTATACAGTTAAATCGCAAAACACAAAATTTTTAGAAATAGTATAGCAACGCATGTTAAAATTTCGTAGTTAGATGGCTCATAAACTTTTTTCTCCTCTTTTTATTATTGACTTTTTGTGTGTTAACTTTATTTAATATGTATTACATTCGTCGAACTTACGCCAAACAAAATTCGATTCAAAAGCAAAAATCACAGAAAGTTTAAAAACATCACATCTTTAGAATTTCCGAGTCCATATAGTGTTGCCACGGCTCGCTTTGAAATCTTTGAGTTCCTTAATCAAAAGTTCATGAAAGCTTTACAAAATATGAAATAAACAAAAAAAATATTCAATATTTTCATATAATATCATTATATGAAAATATTGAATGTTTTTAATTGATCATGAATTAAATGTATTTTTATGATTTAGATTAATCAGATTCAAAAGTAAGAAATGAATATTTTTAAGAACTGCATCTTTCGCTTTCAAATAGCTTAGCTTGTTAATTCAAACAGATTCAATTTGGAGGATAAATTTCTTACATTTTAACAAATGGCAGCAGATTCGAATGAAAATTGAAAGAACGCATTTATACTGATTCGACTCAAAATCCTACTTCGAGACTAATAGCCCCTTTTGGGCTAAAAATTTAATAACCTAAATCAATAAACAACAAGTTTGATTTTACTGGGCCTAGAAAGAACAAGCAGTCTGGACTCCAGTCTTAATTAACTGCAACTTTAGTGCACACAGCTTACATTTCTAATGCGCTGTTGTGGTCCTAGGATAAAAGACGGTGCACCAAAATGCAATCTTTTACCCTACAGATGGACGCCGTGAGGAAATTAATCCTTCTTGTATCATTTTCCGCGTAGAGTCTGTATAATAATATAATTCATCGACTTGGCAGGGGGAAGAAGACCCTGCGATTCTTTAAAAAACTGGAAAAAAATGAACTCCATTAACACCGTCTTCTGGACCCCTCGTGCATTCAATTTGTTGTCACAAGCACAAGCGCGAATGGCAAGTGAACGCTTGAGCTAACGCCTGGGGAAGGGGGGGGGATTGCACAGAGGGAGAGTCTGTTGTGGAAGACGAAGAGGAAGAGTAGGGAGGTAGTGGTTCGAGTGGGAGGAAAAATCCAAGCGGGGGGTGGAGGACATTGTATCCCTGTAGTGGCACTTAACGGGCCTACTATCATAAAAAAAAGTCGGTAGGCCAAAAAGGGAATGGAATGAAAAAAGCGGGAAATCATAATTCTCAAAACCGTTTTCTGACATTTGTGACGGCATCGCTTTGTGCAGCCATATTCCTTACTTAATCTTTCGCTTTTTTCATCCCCTCCAACCCTCCTATTGTCCTTTTTGTAATTTTTTATTATTATATTTGGAGTGTTCGTAAGCCGCGCAGGAAAGATCTTTCTTTTAACAGTTTGGGCGATGTGCAATAAAGATATGGAGAGTGGTCACAGCATTCCGAAATTCGTAGTAATAGAATACGGAAAGATGGAATGCCTACACGCTCAAGATGATTTAAAATGTGGAAAAGCGAACAAATTATAAAAGAAAAAAAAGAGAGAATTCCTTAAACTTTTGTGTCTTTAGAAGATTTTCCTTTTCGCATTGTGTTGCCTCTTTTATTTTATCGTTTGTTAAAACCTATTTTTACCCCGCAACCTCCAATATTTTAAGATGACTTATCGTAATGCAGTTCCTTAATAGTTTCTCATTGTGAAGGAAATCGGAATTCTTTCTAGTTTCATATTTAATAACTATATATATATAAAACGAGAACGTATTTACAACGAGATTTTTCCTTTGAATTAGAAGTGAGTATTCAGACTTTCAGGTTTGAAATTACAGTTCTTTGAAAAACAAGTCATTTCCTAGGTACTAAACACCAAATCAGTTCTAAAGTATCGACAGCAACTATTGTTAAACATAAATTTCTTTCTTATGAGGAATTACACAGTGCTTTTACAAAGTTTAGAATCAAACTGAAGTTTTTAGAACAGATGTTCTCAGCTTTTTGTTTCCCACGTGCACCCTTTTCATCGTTGCTAGACGATCATCCTCCCCTGTCCTTTTGAAAGCTCAAAAAGTATCTATACATTATTTAAATTTAGATTATTTTTAATGTGTTTTATAAATTAAACAAGGAAAAGCCTATAAAATGTTGATAAATAAATGTTTATAATTATAAACTACATACAACTAAATTCTTAACAGGTGAATAAAAGACAGACCGCATTCCCCCCCTGAAGCCGTGAAATTTCCTCAAAAGGGGAAATTCCTCCAGGTTGAGAATCCTTGGTTTAGGAAGTTTTAGATGTAGTTTAAAAGCAATCGAGTCTTGACGATAACAATATTTTCACATTTCGCCTTCAATATAGCTGTTCATGTAGCTCTTTGAATCTGAATCGCCCCCAAAAAAAACTGAGGGGGGGGGACATTTTAGCTGAGGCTTCATTTTAGGTTAGAGAAAACAGTCTGCAGGTTATAGTAGATGGCTGAAATCGCTCTTTTATGGGATCAGATCCTACCCGTTCGCTATTGAAACGAATCGATTTTTTATTAATCTCTAATTACTAACAATGGCCTTGATGAAAAAGATCCGGAACGAGGGATGAATCAAGAGC
>KK112603.1:494049-513384 GCA_000611955.2 Stegodyphus mimosarum
CCGAAGAATGTGCTGCTCATTAAGACATACCATTTATCTGTGAATTTTATGTTTCGTGTTTACCGTTCATATTCACAGTGCTAGAAGTCTGAAGTACCTTAAGATCTAATACTCACTTTTTAATCTGCTGTAATGTTAATGTTGTATCATATTGCAGATTAATTATTTATCATAACGATGGTAAGTACATTTAAACCTTCAGCAGGTACAAACCCTTAGGGCTAGATTAAATTTTTCCTGCTGCCTCTAAACTTTTGTCATTTTTTGATTTCCTTATTTCTGTTCACGATTATTACTTGATGTAATAATAAATCAGAATATAACATATGGAACTTGATGGCCAATTTTTACTTCTCTCCATCTTCCCTCCCCCCCCCGTAAAAAAATCATTTCCCTTGTCATGTATAATTTTACAGTATTACCATAGTGTTTCCCCCTTTCAGTGTTCCATTCAATAAATTACATGAGGTATTTATTGTGTTCACACGGGTTCATAATAGATCCAATACACACAGAACTGATGATAGCCTGATCAAATTTATTTTCTAATAATTTTCTAATTTTCAAATTAGAAATTTATTTTTTTCTAATTTATCAAAAAGACTATTTCATTTCTGAAACTTTCCACATGAAAATACTCGTACACAAAAAAATACTCTCGCACAGCTCTTCTCAGTATCATAGATACACTTCAAATGACTAAGAACGTTAAACACAACGCAATGCAAAGGGCATCTAAAGAGCGAAGCTCACACGTAGATAGCTCAATATTCCGTAATCGACTCTGAACTGAGAAATTGATGCTGTCTCTTGTCTTACGCAGTTTTCCTCCGACCGCCGAGAAATCTCTAATATATTTCATTTCTCGAAATTATTGGAAGGCATATATGGTTAAAGTTATATTTAAAGGCCGCATGCGGTTACAGTTACATGTAGGGATCAGTTAGAGTTACTCAGTTACAATACCAATGACTGTTATACAGGTACCGGACCAATATGTCGCAAAGTTTAGCGACTTTTGGAGATTTCTTGTGAAACACAACAGCAAAAATCAGTCGCCAAAGTCACTTCCAGCTTGGCGATATCCCGCCAATGTAGCGAGATAGCCATTTACCTCAATGTTAAATAGATTTGCTCCTGTAATCTTAGTTTTCCATCGTCTTGTTTGAATTATTTTATGCTACATAATGCAAAGGATACTATAATTTCACATATAATTTCGCTAAAATTATTTATGTACGTAAAAATTCGCAACAATATCTTTATAGAAAAGGTGTTAAAGGATATTGTCTATCTGCACACATAATATTGTCTTCTGAGCATATTTAGAGTAAAATATGTATCATATTACGATGTATTTAGTTAGACAAATCAAATGCTTTTCAAAATTGTGATAGTTTCTGCTTACGACGGGTTTATCAGGATTAATGCCACTGAGCATCAGTTAATTTTTTTTTCCTTCACTCATATTGCTGCGAAAGTTTTTGATGGAAACTTTTCTAGCCAGTACAGAGCTATTCAAAATGACCTGAGTTCACATCATAGGGTATTTTCTCCCTACTTTACACACACCTACGTCGTGAATCTGGAAGCTTACCCGAAGCACATTCGAGAGGTCCGGAGTTCGAATCCCGGCGAGGGTATTGCGGATTTCTTTAGTTCCTGACTTCATTAAAAAAATTCTAAATAACCGTACAAGTGACGTCCAAACTAAAAACTATAATTTGATTCGTAGACGATAATTCGTCACTACCAGGGTTTGGCGAGTGGGTCCCATCATCCCCAATCCCTTTAAAATGGCAGAACCGAATTTATGGAAGACCGTCAGGAAATAGGAACAAGAATAAATCAATAAGTAAAATAACTAGTAAAATCATTAATAAAAAAAATTAAATAGTTAATTATTAAAATAATTAAATAATCAAAGTAATTAAATAATTAAAATTAAAATTTAACGAAATGTAAAAGATTATTACTAAAATAAACTTTTCGAGACCAAATTTCTATTGAAATTGCTGTTCAATTACATAAAAGGCTTCTAATTTAGGGCTCCGCTGCGCTCCGGCTAGAATTATGATTTATCCCCAAAACTCGAAGTACCGGTGAAATTTAAGCTCTGAATGATTGCAAGATATAGCCCACACACTGCAAATGTTCTTGATTAATATGAATCACATCGGTTTCAATTGTACGTAATACCGCATCGGTTTCCTTAAAATTACAAAGATGAGACACAATGGCATCTATATAGTCGAGACATTATTCGGAATGATTTCTTTTTATGGGAGCTTTCGAATGATAAGAAGTCCCCAAGGAAGCTTGAAGTGTAGCGCAACTTATGGTTCTTATCTTGCACAATTTCTGAAGGTGTGTGCTAGAGGATTGTGGGAAATGCAAAGGCCCACTTGCAAGAGCTTTTGTAAGAAAACATTGGACACATTGAACACATTCTACAATAAATTCGCTTTCCATGTTCGGGCAATTAACTATGCACTTATTTTACAAACATTTCGATGGTATATAAAAGCATAATAAACAAAACAAGAACTATAACATTTCTAGCGCCAACCTGTTTGTTAAAATTATGACTATCGTATTTTCGATGTTCGTATAATTCATAGTTTCCCAATAGTTTTTGGTTCGTGACTCTACGTTATGACCTGTAGACAATAGTAGATAATGATGCTCAATCTGATTAAGTTTGCAGCAGTGCAACGTAAATCCTGTAACAGCTACCTAACCATCGAATACGCTGTACCATAAATGTTTCAATAATGTCGTAGGTTCAGACATAAGCTGGAACAACCAGTGACGCCGCCAACGGTGGCAGTGCTTGCTGTGTCATTTGAACCAGGCAATCGACACTGCAAGTTCAGCACCAGTATTAGGCACCTTAGGCCACAGAAAGGCATTGTTAATCTGGATAGCTAGTGTAAGATGCCTTTACCGCCCCACTCAGGGTAAATTATAGATTGCCTCTGAACTTATACCTAACTTATTTCCATAGTTGCTTTCATCCAGTGCTCCCTTTGAATATGTGCAGAGCCCTCTATCCTTGCAATGAATATCCTCACTTCTAAAATGGGATTTAAAGAAACCAAGTAAATTCTCATTGAACATTTTAGATAGTTATTCCACTTGCACAGTATCGAGCTATTAATTAAAGCTCTCGATGTAACTTGGAAATAGACTGGTAATTACACTATACGTGTCTAATTCTTTACATAGCATGCGCGAGCAGAGCTGACATGGAGAATGCATGAGGCATAAACATCTTTAAAATTTTAGTTTTGAATATTCATTGAAAATTTCAGAAATAAAAACAAAGTAAAATTCTCTGTAGATGTAACTTTTTCAATGAAACTACCTTCAGTACCAATCACAATTTTCAAATGAACTTGAAAGCGAGAGCGGACGAGTTTTATATCCTCTGGAGACAAATCTTGAAATGTGTGGCAGATTCTCTTCGTCAGTTCATCTTCATGGTAACAGGTCTTCTCATTGGAGATCTTTTCAACCCAGGCACCACACATAATGGGCAAAAGGATTGCTGTCAAGTGAATCTGGAGGCCATATATCAGAGGTGACACGGTCAAATGGTTATCTTCTAGCTACTTCTAAGTTTTCCTGGCCGTGTGTGTTAATGCAGAGCCTTTTTGAAATATGTATGAACTTCCAGTCGTAACTTCCTCAATCCAGAGTTTGAATACGAATGCCACAACGTTTCGTTACACATTTCAATTCACTCTCAGATATTTTTTCAAAGATGTATGGATTGTGTTCACTCAGTATTCAGTTTGGTCTTGTATCTTTCAGCTACGACCTCTACATCGATATTTGAATCTATCAACTATTTTCCAATTCTTTAAGTTTCCATTAATGGCAACTTCAATTTGTTTACGATATCGTTGTTGTCTATTCTAGCGAAGATGGAATAGATTGTCACTTTCCTTCACTATTTTTCAAACCGCTCATAATCGTTATATCTGTTTACTGTCTATATGCTTTGTCAAGTCTTCCTGGTAACTAAGAGCCTGGAGCAAAATGTGTATTAAGAAAAATTGTACATTCTTCCTAATTTCTCTGTTTAAACTCCCATAGCTTGTAATAATGAACCTGACAGTTTACGCACAGAATCTTGCTAGGGCACAAGCAGTGGTACACTGAAAGAACATGATACCCGCTTAGACTAGGTATCACTGAAATTACAGTCTTTTAGTCAAGTTATTAGAATTTTAGACCAATGGTTTGCAACTTGCGTTGTAATAATATGTGTAATGTATGCAATAAATGTGTACGCAATGTGTAAATGTGTTACCAACATGTGCAAAAGCTCAACTGAAATGATTTGGTATGACGCTTGTAAAGACACTTGACTGCAGTGCTTATATCATCAGATGAGAATTTAAGTACTTGTTTTAAAAAACTTTTAAACAGACAAATTTTCCAATTTATTGCCTACTTTCTGGTCTTGAGAGCAGAAACTCTTCTTCCCAAAGTCTTCTTAACTACCGTCGCTGGATGGTAACGTCGATGTTGGGAAAACATGGCGCAATTGAAAGAAATCACATAAAATACTTAATAGGTAAAACTTGTTTCGTTGTTTTTCTTCTTTGTAAATTTTAAAAGGAAAGCCATTTGAAACCGTATCGCGGAATTTGATTCTACTTATATTTTAAAGCGAATCTACGACTATCTTTTTTTTTTTCAATAAAAACAAAAGTCAAGAGTAACGATAAAAATGATGTTATTACCAAAAGTTATGTACAAAAACTGTTACTTTTTAAATAAAATACCATGAAGATTCAGGCATCCTCTCGTGCACAAGCTTTTCGATCCCTTCTTCGAAGAACATTGCCACCACAGTGATGTGAAAGGGGCCTGAACCTTGTTTTGAAGCTCATCACTGATATGAAATCTTTGGCCTCCTAGCCAGCTCTTCAGTTCAGGGAAGAGATGAAAATCACTCAGCGTTAAGTGAGAGTAGTACGTTGGATGATGAAACATGTTCGTTTTAAACTGCTCCTGAAACTGTTGAGTTACAGCAGCGCTGTGAGGACTTACCACCAAGTAATGTTCATCTCTTTCCTGGATTGAAGAGCTGACTTAGAGGCCTCCTAGCCAGCTCTTCAATTCAGAGAAGAGATGAAAATGACTCAGAGTTAAGTGAGAGTTATACGTTGGATGGTGAAAATGTTCGGTTTAAACTGCTTCCTGAAGCCGTTGTGTTACACCAGCTCTGTGAGGACTTAGCACCGAGTAATTTTCCTCTCTATCTTGAATTAAAGAGCTGACTTAGAGGCTAAAGATTTCAGACCAATGAGAAGTTTAAAACAATGTCCATCCGATCTTACATCGCTGGTGACAACGTTCTTTGAAGAGGGGGATCGAAAAGCTTGTCCATTGATATGACAATTTCCTGAATCTGAGGACGATTTTGTCGAGCAATCATGTTGGTACATAACTTTGGGAAAAAAATTCATTTTGTTTTTTACTCTTGTCTTTTTTTTTAATGATCCATCAGAGGTAGAAAAAAAAACCTACCCTCGTAAACTATTTCATTGCAAGTAGGTGTATCCTTAAAATTTCTAGAATTTTACAAATTGTCGTAAAGGAAGACTGCTGTAAAAATAATTTGCTGTAATTTGACTATGCTATCGTTTCCGGAGTGTAGTTATTCTTATTCATGCTTTCTTCATATCTACAATACGGAAATGAGAAATAATTTAATAAAGAAAACAAAGAGTCTTTCATCAAAGAATGCCGCTGCATATCACCACCGTATTTTCTGGAACACAGCCCTGTTTATATCTATTTTTTCTTATTATTATCACTCGTTTATTTCAAAAATTTTACCTACCAACGCAATCTATCGTGAGAGAAACTTTACAATAATTACGTGTGTTCCAATAACCGTCTTGCAACAGGAAGCCGAGCTCTCAGCGTACGTTATCGGACACTTTGCGGCAAACATCAAAGGAGTGTTTCCGACATTTGTGCCCGGCCCTCACCTGTGCTGCTATTTTCTCAGGGGATATTTCTCCGTCATTTACTTCTTTGTGTGGTTGTTTTTTAATCTTGGCAAGGATTAGCATTCGGCTCTGAAAATAGCAGGCTTCGCGGAAGCTAGCCCTCGCTATCACTTTAAATTTCTTTTTCTTTGGAACGATTAAATTAAAATCTACTGAGGTGGCATTATTGGAATGAGAACAAGTGTTGCTCATTTAAATCTCGTTCCTTACCCACGGACGATTTATGTTCATTAAGAGTATTTCTCAGAACTATTTATATTTAAAGCTTATCTGTCCAACTTTCTTATTCAGAAGAGCTCCTCTTTAAGAACTTCTTTGTAAATACTGAAAGAAAATTTAAAATATTTGAAGTAGAAAAGATGAATGCACATTTAATTTCATCCAAGATTTATTAAACATCTCAAAGGAAAAATTTTTGACTTAATTAATGTTTTCAATTCGTGAATTAGGTGTCCTAATAGAACAGAAAATATGGCTACTAGTGGTAAATATTAGGTGCAAATTCGTTCGCTCGCGAACCAGTGAAATAAATGCACAACTACCCAATGGCGCAGCTGGGGGTCTGCCTCAGGCGGCAGATTTTTAGGGGGGGTATTTTTCGCCTTAAACTTTGTTTTATAGTGTTTATTTTGTGTATTTTCGAGGCATATAAAGAATAATAAGATTCTGAATTGCGAAACGGAATTGAATTGAGAATAACAGTTTTATTCCAAATAAAGTATTTAAAGATGGAAGAACTTTTAACAACTTCATGAGAACTTCAACAACTACATACCTTTTTATAACTTTTTTATTCCATTGAAACTTTTCATTTATAATTACGAATATCAATTAAATTATGATCAAGGTGAAATTAACACGGAAAATTTCTCGTTAAGGGAGATGTATTTTAGAGTTTTATTTCCATACTCGATATAAACAAGCAATAAAAGAAAAAAATTAAAGTCAATTCCTACTTAGGTCAAATAAGAAAAAAAAATTCTTCAAAATAAAAAAATTAAAAAAAATTAAATACAAAAAAATTTTTTGAATTAAGAAATAAAAAAAAATTTTAATATGTGAAGAAACTGCATTAACATCAAGTGTCATCCACTACAAGTTTAAAAGTGTTTTTGAATTTGAGTGGATGAATAGAAAGCATTTTATTAACGACTGAAAATTAATTAATTAATAATTAATTAAATTAAAAAATTTTTTAAATCAATTCCTACTTAGGTCAAGAAAGAAAAATTCGAAACGCAAAAAAAATTTTTTTTCCATTTTTAATATGTGAAAAAAACTGTATTAACAACAAGTGTCATCCACTACAAGTTCAAAAAAATGTATTTGAATTTGTGTGGATCAATGAAAAGTATTTTTATTAACTATTAAAAATTTGAACAAGATATAGAGAGAGTATGAGCTAATAGTAGTAATTTAAAAAAGGAACAAGAAAATGGCCCTTTGTGTTTTAGAGTGAACAGCGGAAATTCAAATCTTAAGAACAAAGTTTCCCACATAAAAATTATTTAAGGACAATAAATGTTTATTTTATATTTTGTGCGGTTATTATAATTTTGCATTAGTAAATTATTTATAATTTCAGACTTTACTATGACTTCTCCTTTGCGTTTTCTTACCAGAATGCAAAATAGTTAGAAAGTATTTAAGTCGAGGTTTTTGAAGACAGAGCGTGTTTCTGTCTCTCGAGGCCATATTACAAGGTTTCGCCAGCTCTGATGAAATTGAAATTATTCCGGTTTGCATTATAGCTGCATTATAGTTCATATAAATTGTTACGCCGGTGTATGACTGGGTAGTCTTTGACTACTAGGTTAAGTTTTGATTTGAATTTGTTATTTTAAGTTACATCACCACAAGTGGTGGCTGATCTTGTCAAGCGCGAGAAGTGAGATTTATGTTCAAATTCCTGATTTAATTTTTTAAAAAGTTTGTTTTTAAGCTTTTCAAACCACTTTAGTTCTTTTCAGGCACAGCGATAATTCCCTCAACGTCTGTTAGCAGTTGATACTTTTTTACATTCCCAAACTTTATAATTTAAGAAATCTTTCTGTACTATCTATACAACAGTAATTCTAGCAATCAAGTAGACTTCTACGACGTCATTGATAATTGTTCGAACAAATCAAAAAAAAAAATGGAACGATGTATACGTAATTTTAAAATGTTAAAATTAAAATTTTTCTTCAAAAATAAACATAGTGTGAAAACGCCATTTTGACCACTATTATATATGTCATTTTGGCACTTTTTAAGGGCATTTTGAGTTGAATCACTAAAAGCACTATATCACTTTCAAATTATTGCCACCAAATATTATTGCCCTGTATTAAATTTAAAGAAATGAAATAATGAAGAATCTTTATGAATGCATGTATGTTTCTCGCATTGTGAAAAACAATGGTAACCAGAGCCATCAAATTTTGAATAACGTTATCCTCCACCCAAATATGAGCACCTGGCAGCTCGAATTTGGAATTTGTTTTATTATATAATTCATAATTTGTAAAACTTAAAAGAATTTTTGCTTAACGATTTCAAAGCGAGCAATGGCAACACTGTACAAAAAAAATTTTATCTCCAGTGCGGGAGACTTTTTACTGGAAATTCTAAAGATATGCTGTTTTTAAATATTTTTATCTCAAAAGAACATTAGCCCAAACGCTCTCGAAACGTGTATGTGTGTGTAAAGGAAGAAAACACCTCTTTGAGAGTAATATTGTAAGATCTCTCTGGCCCAACTTGTCAGTCACTGGGATAGTGAGTCACAAAAACGTGCGAAGGGGTTGAAACCCTTTTATTGTACTTTTAAAATTACAACTGCGTCTCCTCGACGCTCACAAACTGCGCCAACTCGGCGGTTGAACTAAAAGTAAGGTAAAACTGAAAATAAGAAACTAGATGAACAAATGTCAGACACTACCGACGAGGCTCTGAGATCTTAACTAACCGCGTTTTTAATTATCGCTGATATTCAGCAAGATTACTGATTTAACAGTTGAAGGTCTAGCACTTCTGCAAAGCTAGGCACAAAGGCCGACACGCGCTGATCTAAATTCTACCGAGCAATCTCTCCAGCGTAGCTTCAAAGCAAGACCTTTTCACGCTCGTTTCGTCTACTATTTAACTCAACTAGCTTCCGCTAAATTTGAATAAACTGCGCGTGCTACTACAATTTACATACTCTGGCACAGGCATTTCTAGGGGAAAATGAAGGCTAAAAAGGAAAGGAATATGAACTTAAAATAAATGTTAGTTAAAATAAATATAAACCCTACAATATAAAATCTGAAAGCTTTAAATTTTTTTTATTTATTTATTTTATTTACTTATTTATTTATTTATTTTTTGTATGTCAGTACGGGCGGTAAATTCAGGGAGGGGCAAAAGCTCTAGCTACGCCACTGTACATACGGCTAGTGCACAAATACCCAGGTGACATTAATTTTCGGTGCAATAATATCTTAGAAACAATTTTTTGCGACCATTTCCTTTGCCATTTTGAAAAGCAGAATTTAAATCTAAGATTATGTGCTCTTACCTTCAGTTTTCGGATGACAAATTCTTATGCTAGGTAGAATATTGTAAATGCTCAGCGTAAAATTTATTCAGATGTTAAAAGAAAATCTACATAAGATTACCATTTTTTTAAAATCTTACGATTTTTACATTCTTTAATTCTTTAAATATTTTATGTCAACTTTTCGAAATTTTAATCGTAAATTCATCAAACTACTAGCGTGTAACCTGAAATTTTCGGATTGCCTTTATTTAAATTTTTTATTCTTTATCTTTAAATGTATTGTTCTTTATCTAGATCGAAAACTAAGAACTTTTTTTGCATGCTTAGGAATTCATTACTTTTCAACCAAATCACCTCTCAGCTTATATGCATTTTTTAAGACGTTGATTATAACTAAGCTGATCCTCATTTCGTCATGAAATTCCAGTGGACATTACGAGGCTGATCGCAGTGGTGTAGGTAAAGGAGAGTAAGAGGCGATTCGCTCCGAGCGGAATACTTTTAGCGGCGGCATTTTTCGTGTGAATCATATTGGGGTCAATTATATGGATTTTCTTAGCAGAAATAAAAATTGGGATTTATTGGATTACAACAAAGTTGACCACTTTTACCTACCTAAGGAGAGTTGTAAGGTATTTTATGTTAATTAACAGTTAACATGGTTCCGTATTCTTCACCAGAATGCTAATTAATTTTCTGTATTTAAAAAGAGGTTGTTGAACGGTTAGATTAGCTAGCTATGTCGACGATTGGGCGGTAGCCTTCAGCTGTATCCAACTTAATAATGCCCTCTCCCAACTCCCGGATTTTGTTTTAGGACTGGTGCAGAAAATAGACAATCAGTATTGTTGCGGGCATACGGGTTCGTAGTTGATTGAATGCACAAGTCGATAAAAAGTTAATAAAATTTACTGTTATTCCAATAAATAAAACAAAGTGCTGAAATTTCTTCAACGATATTCGGACAATATCACAATATCTCACAGTAGTTATATTTTAAACTACTAAATCGTTGAATAGAACTCAATTCAAAACACAGAGAAAGCTAATCCAATCGCCCCTCGAATTCGCTACAATCAATAATAGCACTAAGTAAACAATTGAATTGAGATGTTTCCCTCCAGCTTTTATAAATTTTTTAATCATGCACGAGAACATTCTGGTATTTTCTCGAAGTTTCTGGAAAGCAAAAGAGTAAAATTACGAGACATCTATTTATTAAATGCACGTGCTTCTGTAGTTTCACTTTTTCCGCGTAGCGTTCTCTTAAAACTCGTAACGCGCTGCGTTACACGGGGTTGGAATAAAACAATTTTAATTATAATTCTACTAAAAATAACAAATCAAATACAAAATCCGTAACAGTATAAATGGCTCAAAGTTTAAGCTCCTATTGGTAAGGAGGCACAAGATTCGAAATATAGCACTGAAAACCCTCTACTTCTTCGGGGAAACTGTGAACCGTGTAAATAATATAAGCCATCTAGGGGTTATCATTAACCATAGGCTCTCATGGACTTGTCATATTAAGCACGTTTTAGGAAAAGCCTGTGGCTTCACCAACCAACTTTCTGTAATACTTGGAAATTACTCTCGGTTATCTTTCAACAAAAAGAGAAGGATATACCTACACATTATAAGGCCAATTGTATGCTACGCATCGAAGCAGACTTCCACAAACTTCAGGTAGAACATAATAAGATTCTGAGAAGAATTCTAAATGCACATTACTGGAAACTGATCTACGACATTTAAAAAGCAACCCTATCACTAACTCAAAATTACTAAACTAAATAAGCGTTTCTTCAAAACTCGACTTAGCTGTGATGCTGCAAAATTTCAGAAGTTAGCTACTGAATCATACTAGAAGATAACACCATCATATCATTTGTTATTACATGCTTAGACATCGCATCGCGACTTCTTAACATTGCTTTGACTGCCAACGTTTGCTCGTTATTTACGCGTTGTCTAGCGCGGAGTGACTTTGGTCTCGCTTTCCATTAGATTGGCCCACATGCAGGAAAGGAGTCAATAGTCTTCCCACTTTTATCTCACTTTCTTGACCGTTCCTGGAGTTTCATCTGCTAGCTCATCAAAGTCATGTACCCTCAGAGACTTAATTTTCTCATCTAGCTTATTAAGGCCTCTTCTGGGGACCACATCAGCAACTTCATAATCAGTATCCGTAACGTTTAGATTAGAGCTTCTGGCAGCAACGTCTTGCTTCTGTTTACTCTTGCCATCTCTGCTTAAGGTTGTATTTCGTCTGTAGCGTCTTGTTAGTCGATGCCTTAAAATAATCTGCAACTATCTGAGCCAACTTATTTTATGTGCAGTCTTAGATTATGATATCTACGCTTGAATTATTCAGTTCAATTATTCCACAAGTAGTGGAAGTCTGTAGCACACGTTGTGCCAATTTTATTCCGTTTAAAACTAATTGAAAATGTTATTTTAAACCTTCTTCAGTAATTTGTGATTGACTGACAACAATAACTCACTATCAGCCTATTAGAGACTGCAGAGCTTTATTACAAGCTTCCAATTACAACAGAAGACTACAGAGCGATGCCTTTGTAGAAGTTCTCTGAGAGCTTTAAAACTGGAACATGGTTTATAGTCACGTTGTGGAAAAGACGTTGGCTGGTATTCACAGTATGAACGTTACGTACCCTACGTTGGACATAAAGTAAGCTGAAGAATCACAAGATATTGAATTGTCATGTGAAGTCGAACTGAAGAGAGAATTGCTTTTACACTGAACAGATTATTCAAAGTAGTTACAAACAGATTTTGACAGTTTTGTGTTTTTATTTTGCTTTTACTTCATAGAAACTTTTGAATGAAACATACAAATATCAATTAAATTATGATCATAGTGACATAAATAAGAAAAAGTTCTTTACTGAGAGAGGAATACTTCAGAGTTTTATTTCTTCTGTTGTCTGAGAAGACGAAACGGAGATGAGAATGGTTAGTAGCTTTAAATTTTTGCAATTTATTTTAAAATACAATCTCTGGAAGATTTGCAGATACTGTAATGTTTTACTGCGAATTTTCCTCCCGATTGCTATGGGTTTACGGATTGTGAGAGGAATTTATGAGAACAAATTTATTAGGAAAGGTCTAGGATCTAAAAATGGGTACTTTACATTTAAGAAATCTTATTCACTGTCTACAGAAGATCTATAAGATATAAAAGGGGAAGTATATAAGGTATTTCTCCCGCCTTCTTCGCATGCCTTCGTGGTGTAGTAGTCAGCGTGCTCGGCGCGTATTCGAAAGGTCCATAGTTCGAGTTTTGGCAAAGGCGTTGCTCCTTTCTTCAGCTTTCTGATATCGAAAATAACCTAATAAATTTACAGTGGCGCCCGAACTAAAAAAGGTGGTGGATGATGATTCTCTACCACCAGAATTTGGCGATTGGGTCCCCTAATCCCCAGTCGCACTTTAAAAAGGAAAGTATATAAGGTATTTCTCCCGCCTTCTTAGCATGCCTTCGTGGTGTAGTGGTCAGCTCGCTCGGCGCGTATTCGAGAGGTCGGTGGTTAGAGTTCCTGCGAGGATATTGCTCATTTTTCACAACTCCTCTTCCAAAAAGCTACCTAATGGCTCTACAGATCAAATGAAGTAATGAAACAATATTCTACAATGCCATCGACAATTGTGCTACTAGAAACAAGCAAGATCGGTACTTTGCTTTAAAGTTTTATTTAAAAAAGGCATAGAACTTTTAGCTTTGTCCATGTCAGTGAACAAAACTGATTCTTTCTTCTTGAACTCGAGGAGTAAATGTGGTTAAAATTTCTGCGTATTTTTCAAATCTGGTACCAGCTGATTCCTGACTTCTCTTGAAAATCAAGGCTCTTACTCCTGAAAGTTACATGACTTCTTGAGAACAGAGCTCAAACAGCTGGATGAAAGAAGAAAAAAGATTTGTTGAGTTCTGAACACAATGGATCCATCGCTTTAGGAAGATACGTTGAGATTGATACACATTTCAACTCCAGCCTCGTGAATTTTTCTTACAAAACCACCTTTCTGAAAACCATCTAAACCGTAATAATTCTAGTTGTAAATATTTCATTTAATTTTAAGTAGGTGCTAAGAAGTGGCGAAAATCAGTTAAAAATATTATAATTTCAAATCCTGGCGAAAGGTGGTTTCCCTTACAGCGTGGATACAAGCACTTTCCCTTAAAAATTTGTCCATGAAATTATTCCTCCTTCGTGGGTAGATATCCTTCGTATGTTTTGCCATAATTTAAATAATACACTCCAAAAATATCAAATATGCGTTTAGATGATAATGTAACTGAATAACATATGTAACTGCTTCGCTTTAATAATCTAGAACTCTTAGAAATTAATATCGGCAGTATTATTAGTAAAATAAATTAAAGTATAGAATGTTCACAGTACACTAGAGAGTAGAAATATCCTGAAACAGGGAATGAAAACCCCATACATAGAAAAATGCTTCAACCCCTAGAGGCTATCCAAGGGGCGCCCCTGCGGTCAGTCTCGGGCGACAATTTGAACTTTGTCAGGTTTGAAAGCACGCAAGATAATGGCAACTAGGTGCGAAATGGTCACCAAAAAAGATATAATAATAATGCAAGTCCTCTTTAGTCAGAGTTTAAATTGCCCCGGAGCCCGGCTCCGTTACTCCTTAGTTTTTGAAACAAATTATAATTCTAGCCGGAGCACACCGGATCCCTAAATAAAGAAAGCAGCGGCACTTCTTTTATGTAACTGAACAAAAAATTTAGCAAATTTGACCTGGAAAACTTTATTTTTAATAATAAAACTATGCTAGAAATCGATTCGTACTTCTGAACGCATGCCTCTCTTTCCTTGGGAAACAAACCCGTAGATGGAGGTCGAGACTTTTAAAGAAAGAAGAGCCTCCACCCATATGTTAAAGCTTTATTCTTCTGAAGTTACAATGAATTTATGAGAGAGAGTAAGTTTTCGTTTCAACGCCAGCGTCTTGCCGCGGAAAAAAGCACCTGTAGACTTTTCGGAAAATTGTAACCAAAGACAGGTAATGGAAATTGCCATTTGGTGCTTTTTTATTGGGTAAACCTTAGATTCGGGAAAAATTTGTTCCCCTGTCGCATTCTGCTTGACGTCTAGAATTATACTGACAAGAGATAGTTGTCATATGGAATGTTGGACTCTTCTCAAAATACTGGACACTTCACTTTTTGTTTTCATATTTACACATCATACGTTAAAATGTTCTCTGTATTCTGTTGCTGTTTTTAGCATTCTCTCTAGTCTCATTAGTGACGTTTTAATCATTTTAACGTTTTTCATTGATGTGCCAGAAAAAGGAACGGTCTTCATTTCTGTCATCCCTCGAAATAATACGTTATATTCAGGGCTTAAATTCAACCGGAGACCGGTTGAGCTAATTCTCAGTTTTTGTGTTACATTTAAATTCCTTCCGCAACGCCAAATAAGTCAAAGTCCAGTACTTTATTTTATTATTTAACTATTTACCATTTGTTTAACAACTTATTAAACTTTTATTTATTTCTTTACACTTTATTAAATTTTATTTTTTTATTGTTGGATTATTTTAATCATCAACTATTTAATTATTTTAATCTTAATTATTTCATTATTTTAATAATTAATTATTAGTCCAAAGGGGAAATCTTCCCAGAAGGACTATAAATTTCGTTTTCGCATTTTCCGTTGATTTACTACAAGCGTTGTTTCACTTTTCAAATTGTTGCCACCAAATATTCCGCTCTGTATTATATTTAAAGAAATTAAATAATGAAGAGTCTGCATAAATGTATGTATGTTTCTGACATTGTGATAAAACAACGGTACTAAAAGCCATCAAATTTGAATATTGAACGTAATGGAGTAACCACCGGAACCACTGGAATATGGGCATCTGGAAGTCCAAATTTGAAATTTCGAATTTGTTTTATTTTGGATTTCATATTTTGTAAAACTTTAACGAATTTTTGATTAATAAACTCAAGGATTTCAAAGCGAGCAATGGCAACGTTGTACAGAGAAAACATTTTTATCTCCAGCACGGGAGACTGTGTAGCGGGAGTTCTGAAGCTATGCTGAATTTAAAATTATTTTGCAATATTGCTGTTCAACTGAATTTTATGGTTTAAGTGCGAAGAACATGATAATTAATAACTAAAGGTGACACACAAAATGTAAAAAAAAACGCCTCTTTGGAATCTGAAACCTTTCAGAAAAATCTGAAAAAAAATTTTATTATTATTTAAATTATTAGTCATTTTATTTATTTATTTATTTATTCTTCATGTTTCCTGACGATCTTCCATATCGCTTTGGTGTTGCTCAGACTTTCACAAGCAATGCTCAAAGTCTTTGTAACAAGTGACACAACCTCCACATACGACAAAAACGACCTCTGGTTGACTGTTGCCCAACCTTGAGCTAATGTAATTAATTAATGTATCAACAAACTCCGGCTGTTGTTATTTGTGCATTGAAGAAAAGTGCTCCTAAATTCTTGTCATATAGCTTCTCACACTAAACATTCACTTTCGGACTCACTTCTTGCATGAAGATTTTCACAGCCCCAAGTCCTCAGATTATGTGTATATTAAACCCAAACTAATTGTTCGGAAAATAAACCTTGTTTTGCGGGTAATAATACCCCAAAAATTAACAGAACTACCACTTACAGGATGCTCACAATAATAAGCTGGAATTATTCAAGAAGTTTGTGGACACCCTGCCTTTCATCGTCAAAAGGTGCCAAAGGATTACTGGCAGTGTATCGGCAGGTATTTTTTAATATATTGTAAGGTTTATCCTAGTTTTATAACAGTTATTTTAAGTCTATGCATCTTTCCTATCCCTTCTAGCTTCAGCTTACAATTTCCTACCAGAACGTATTTTCAGAAACGCGTTAATGCAAATGAGTGAGAGTAGTATTTAAGTCGATGTTTCACTGGCTTTCGTTACAGAGCCCGAGTTCCTGACTAGCGCACGTTTGCCTTTGGCTACGTCTCTCTCTAAGCTATTGCTACGCTCGGCCGCACGTTAGGCCCTTAACGGCTTCGCCTACTTTATTGAGATTTAGGAGCAAACTACTTACTAGAATCTTGATATCTTCGGCTATATGTTTTAGTTAAGTTTAAATTCATATTACTTTGAGTTCAAGCCCAAGTGGAGGCTCTGTTGTACGCCCCGAGATAGGAGCAGACTGTGTTCATGCTTATT
The DNA here is from genome assembly GCA_000611955.2 of Stegodyphus mimosarum. Lineage (NCBI taxonomy): Eukaryota > Metazoa > Arthropoda > Arachnida > Araneae > Eresidae > Stegodyphus > Stegodyphus mimosarum. The sequence goes on from KK112603.1 coordinate 510,840, forward strand.
TTGAGAAATAAAGGGTAGTTAACCCTTCTTGAGTCTCACGTCTCTGTTCACACACTCAAGCGATTATTCGCTTATCAGTGTAAAGGGTTTCTTACATTGAACTGTGAAACAAAAGGGTGGAATCCCAGAATATAAATGACTTTTATTCTAATAAATCAGTCTCTTTATTCTTGACAAATAATGCCAAGTGTATTTTACTGAAAGATGATACCTGCTTCAGAACTGATATACGATCAGAAGCTAATAATAATAATAATTAATAAGAAGGAGCTTTGTCAACCGCTTTATGCATAGTATTAATTACATCACTGCCATCGTATTTTGAGACCACGGTATCCAAAGAATACTTCGAAATACTTGTATGAAAACGAGTTGGATGACACAACCGAACCATTTTACTTTGTAAGGAGATAGTTTCTCCACTAAATTATCAACATCAAGATTTGAAGAAGCACATACAAGAATCTGCAAATCAGAAATTGAAAAACTGAAAACAGAAAAGAACTCCAAAAAAGTCCTGTTTTGATTTAACATGTAAATATAAGGGAGACTAATTTCTTTTTTTGGCATTAAATTCAAACAAATAAATTTTTAACAAGTTTCTATTTTTAATCAATGTTGTAATCACCCTCATTATCAACAACCTTTTGCCATTTAGTGTACAAATCAATCCATTTTTAGGTCGATTGACTTGTACGTTATTAGATAGGCCAACTTCTCTTGAAGAGCTAAACATGCTTCTGAAAATGCAAAAATTCTTCAAAGCAAATAACTTCTTCAGGAGCAAAAGAAGAAGAACTTATGTCTGATCATCCCGGAAATCGATAGAGATTTATTCAAAATCTGTACCAGTTTAGTAACTGCTTTTTTTTTAGTCCAAAGGGGCTTTGTCCCCTGAAGGACTACTGTTTTCGTTTTCCGATTTTGCGTTGGAAACATTAAAAGTCTGAATCACTTTTCAAACTGTTGCCACCAAATCTTGCAGAGCTGTATTATATTTAAAAAAATTAAATGATGAAAAATCTACATAAATTATGTATATTTCTCCAAATGTGATAAAACAGTGGTACCTAGAGCCATCCAATTCTGAATAACGTACGTTTCCACCCCAATATGCGCATCTGGAAGCCCAAATTTGGAATTTGTTTTATTATCTATTTCATATTTTGTAAAACTTAAACGAATTTTTGATGAACAAATTCAAACGATTTAAAAGCGAGCAACGGCAACACTCTACGGGGGAGGGGTGGGGAACCTTTTTTTATTTAAAGCGCGCGGAATTGTGTATCGAAATTTCTAAAGATATACTCATTTGAAAATTATTTTGCGATATTGCTGTTGAACTGAATTTTATGGTTTAAGTGCGAAGAACATGATATTTAATAAATAAAGGTAACACACAAAACGTTAAAAAACACCCTTTTGGGCGTAATTTAAAATCTGAAACCTTTCAGGTCTTATTTTATTTTATTTTATTTTTGCGTAATTTAAATGTTTACAGCATTCCTCTCATAATACGATTTCCGCATTTTTTACACGATAAGAAAATTTCGAACTCGCGTATAACCTGCCAGAAGGTTAATTCTAGCACGTTAAAGAATATGCATCAGTCCTCCTATAATATTTCAGGTATTTATGCATGTATTATATATTATGTATATATATGTATGCTTTATGTATTATGTATATAATATTTTATCGATCATGTATGTATGTTTTTGCATGCATTTAATAACACGACTTTTATTCTAAACTATACGTGATTTATTATGCACACCTTGCACAGAGAAACGGGGGGGGATAGTTCTATATTTTCTGTTCTACCGGGTCAATTGACGAAATTTAACTTCGTTTTTCATGTCTCGAAGGCGCGACTTCGTGCCTTCCAGACTGGATTATAGCATTGTTCTAACATAGGGATTTAGACACAAAATCGGACTTTTTCTGAAATGGCACAGATTTTTGTTTTCATGTTTCAATTCTACGACTCAAATTATAGCAAAATATTAAATTTTGTAAAATTTGGTGAGACACAAACCGAGAAATTTAAAAATTTATATCAGCGCATTTTTTTCAGTTTGCGACAAGAATAATTCCCTTGGCGAAATTCTTAATTTACGGTAACCTATTTTCTTTCATTTTTTTCATTGTGCATGAGAGAAAAAAAAGGTGCATCGTTCTTTCTTTCAAATTAGTATTTTAAAAGAGTGCGTAAAGCACATTTGTCGCTTACTGCTTATAACAAATATACCATACTTCAAAATGCGCAAATTGTACATTTTTGGAAATTTTGAATAAAAAACTCTGATTTTTTGTAGGTGTGTTTAGAAATGCATTTGCCTTAAGAAGATGGTAAAAATTCGATCTCTTATAATAAAAACATTTTCTCGCAAAATTTATAAAAATTACTATAATATACAAAATTTAAAAATAAATCAGAGAATAGTTACGAATTTTATTCGGATTGCACCTAAATTTCCAACTGGGAAAGAAGGAATCCAGTAAGCTTTGTAAAAAAAAAAAAAAAAAAAAAAAAAAAAAAAAA
>KK112603.1:519396-535969 GCA_000611955.2 Stegodyphus mimosarum
ATTTTACAAGAAGCCTTTCTGATATATTTTTTGAATAATTAAGGAACAATGCGCTTACATTTACTTTTAATCACTGATATTCCGGATGCAGAGGGTATTTACATATTTTTAGAATGATTTCGGGGCCATCTAATTAACGTTTAAAATGTAAAGAGTATTTTTTTAAATGCTCGACCCGATAAACACTTTTTTTTTACTGTAAACATGTATAGTGATTCTCATGATAGAAGGCTTCTCGTAAAATTTCAGGGGATTTCCATTCCTTTATCAGTCGCCGAAGGTTTGTGCTTAGAAAGAGTTTTTTTCAAGAGATCAAAAGCACAAACGGTTCATAGATGAACTTCACGGGACTTCGTAAGCATACGTTGAAAAGGTATATATGCAATACCTGCATCAGTCTTCATTTTCTAAAGGAATGCAGTGGTATTTTTTTGAAATATGACTTGTTGCTTTGTCCGTCACACCTTCATTCTTTGAAAGTCATAGGGATAAAGAAATGGAATTTCTCAATACTCTGAAGTCAGCTCTGAATTAAAAACTAAGAAACTGATGCTCTATCCTGTATTATGTAGTTTTCTCTGGTAGCCGAGAAATTTCTAGGACCTTCCACTTCTCGAAACTACTGGAAGGCGTATGAGGGCCGGACAGTTACATTATAGAGATCAATTACATTTTTTCACTCACTGTACCAGTTACAGTTATACGGGGATCGGACCAAAATGTCGTCAAATGGTCGCCAAGTTAGGAGACTTTTGGCGATGTCTCGCCAAATTTGGTGACAAAAATTAGTCGCCATGTAAGTTTACTAAAATCATTTTAATACAAAATTCGTTAAAATACATATTTACAAATTCGTAACAGAGGTATAGATAGGGTCATCGTTCCGATAATTTCCAGAAATATAATAAAACAGTTCTAAACAAACTTTTGCATTTTTAGTCCAAAGGGGCTTGCTTTGTCCCTGAAGGACTATTGTTTTCGTTTTGCAATTTTGCGTCGAGTCACTCTGAATGTCCGTTTCACTTTTCAAATTGTTGCCAGAAAATATTATCACCCTGTATTACATTTGAAGAAATTAAATAATGAAGACTCTGCATAAATGTATCTATGTTTCTCGCATTGTGATAAAACAACGGTACTTAGAGCCATCCAATTTTGAATGACATAAGCCTACTGCGAATATGGACATGTCGAAGCCCAAATTTGAAATTTGGAATTTGTTTTATTATCGATTTCCTATTTTGTAAAACTTCAACGAACTTTTGATTAACAAACTGAAGGATTTCAAAAAAACAGATGGCAACGTTGTACAGAAAAAACATTTTTATCTCCAGCACGTGAGTCTGTGTACCGTGAATTCTAGTAATATGCTCAATTTAAAATTATTTTGCCATATTGCTCTTGAACTGAATTTTATGATTTAAGTGCAAAGAACATGATATTTAATAAATAAAGGCAACACACAAAATGTTAGAAACGCCCCTTTGAACGTAATTTAAAATCTGAAATCTTTCAGATTTTCTTTTCTTTTTCTTTCTTTTCTTTTCTAATTAAAATTATATGAAAGCACTCATATGTTTCTTTTTACATTAAATTAGATAAACTTCATTGCTGTTTTGAAGGATGCTTTTTTTCGTCATTTAATGCTATCAAAATAGCCGTCGGCAAACGTGATCACATTATGGGGGGCCAAATATGATTGCGATCTAATTTTGCCATTTTTCAATGTAAAAGAAACAAGAAATTTTTACCTTTCGCAGAAAATTTTCAAAGAACGACCCGGTGGAAAAATTATACATGTCGGTATTATCCTTCTAAATTGAACATTTTCAAAGTCCACCTTGCTTTGAAGACTTCACGTTCCACAAAACCAGTTTAATTTCCAGAAACTGTGCCTTTTCCTTGCATGATTTTAACTTACCCATTGTCAAACTTGTATTCTGAACTTATTTTTAAGTGATATGTGTCTCGCGTTCAAGGTCTTTATTTAGCACTCAGAGATCACATTTCCCTAAACGATCTGTCTTTAACAAGCCATGATGAGAAGTTTTTTTTGTCTTCAATAGTTTCCCGGAAATCGTTTTTTTTTCCGTCGCGCTCATTGTCTATAAACGAAGACGATGTAGGAAAATACCTGTAGAAAACCTCAAATACTTTTTCTGATATAAGGAAAATTTTTCACCATTTCGAATAGATAGGAAATTGGTGTCAGTGCATACTCTGTTCCATAATTATTGAAACTAAAAGAAATTTCATATAACTTCTCACTGATTTTTTTTAATGTGGTGTAGACACCATGTGACTTTGTTGTACGGTCTATTAAATTAAACACATTTTTTACTGCATTTTAATTAAACATATTTCCTCAAATTTCATTAGAGTTATATTTCTGATTCAATTAACTCAGCTCTCCCTTCGCAGCAAGGTAAAAATAACATAAAACCTCAAATCAACTTGAATAAAAACTGTAAAATACAGAAAAACATAAAACACCAAACACAACCCATATTTGGTAACAAATCCTCAAAATCTGCCAAACTTGGCGACATATTGATCCGGTCCCTTGTACAACTATAATTGGTATTGCAACTGAACTCTATAGGTAACTGTAACCTTATCCGGCTCTTATTTGCAACATCAACCGAGTATGCCTACCTGTAACTTCGAGAAATGGAAACTACTAGAGATTTCTCGGGGGTCGGGGAAAGCTATATAAGCTCGGAGAGACCATCAGTTCTCAGTTTTTGAATTTTCAGCGTTCAGAGCTGAGTTGAGTATTGAGAGATCTCCGCGAGAGCTTCACCTTTTAGATACGCTTTGTGTTGAGTTGTATTTAATGTACAGCTGCTGGAAGGAGGGAAGAAAACAAAGGGGGGAAAGGGATTCTATATCTACTGGGCCGATTGACGAAAGCCAAATTGCGTTTTTCATGTCTCGTAAGTGAGACTTAGGATGCATATTAGATATATATATATATATAGCGTTGTTCTAATATAAGTATTTTGGCACAAAATCGGACCTATTCTGAAATGACATGGCAATTTTTTTCCACGTTTCGGTTCTACGACTCAAATTATGCCTAAATATTAACTTTTGTAAAATTTGGTGTGAAATTTACGGAGAAATGCTAAAATTTATCTTGGCGCATATTTTTCAGTTTGCGCGAAGAATAACTCACTTGGCGAACTTCTTAATTTATAGCAACCTATTTTCCTTTTTTTTTTTTTTTCCTTTGCACAGGAGCGGGATAATATCATCGTTAATACTTTCAAATAATTTTAACAAAGTGCGTAAATCACATTTGCCGTTATTATCCCTTCTAACAAATATGCCTAATTTCAAAACGCGCCAACATGTAAATTCACGTATATCTTATGAAATTTTGAATAAAAAACTCGAATTTTTTGCAGGTATCCTTAGAAATATAGCTACTTTAAAATGATGATAAAAATTTTATAGGTTATAATTCAAAATTTATTTAGAAACACAAATTTGAAAAATGAATCATAAAAATGGGTGAATTTTATTTGGAATGAACCTAAATTTCGAAATGTGAAAGTAAGAATCAAAAGGGTTTAATAAAAAAAAGAGATATTAATAAATATATACCAAATTTCAATTAACGTTGAGGAGCTAAAATTTTGAGAGCTATTTTTTAAAAAACTACTCATGCAATTTTTGCGAATAATACGTCTGGCATAATTTGAGTAACAGAATCGAAATACTGAAAAAAAATGACATGTCATTTCATAAAAAGTCCGATTTTGTGTCAAAATACCTATATTACAACAATGCTATATATGAATCTAATACAGATCCTAAGTCGCGCTTTCGAGACATGAAAAACGAAAGTTGAATTTCGTCAGTAGGCTCAGTAGAACGGGAGATATGGAATTGTCCTCATGCTTCCCCCCCCCCGAAGTGTACAGAGTGTTTGAAGAGCCACTACTGGTTTTTTTTTACCTAAAAATTAATGTTATAAAACCATCATCAGTTCTCTGATCATTCAGTCCATTACGAACCTGCACACAAGCAACAGTACGTTTGATATTTTGACTTTCCATTTAATGTTCCATGAGTATCAATTATATTAGAAATTTTACATCTTACAGTATCTCATTTTAATAAACAAGCTCTTGCAATACAGATATTATAATTGCCCATACATTTATTGCTTATGTATGAAAAAATTCAAGTTTGCTATGCCTTTCGATGTCTCAGTGGATTTGTTGGAACGAAACTTGTTTTAGTTGGTCTAGTTAATCGACTTGATTTGAAGCTTCAAAACACTTTTCTCTTGATAAGTTCCGTTTGAAGCTTTCAATAAAAGAGATTAACAAATGTTTTAGGTACTCTTAAGTTCCATTTTTCATGTTTTATTTATTTTTTCATGTTTTATTTGCTATTTCGGTTCAAATATTTTATTATTATTATTATTATTATTTTTTCAGTCCAAAGGGAGTCCCGAAGGACTATTACTTTCGTCTGGGCGTTTTGCATCGTTTCACAAAAATGTCCGATTCACTTTTCAATTTAGTGCTAATGTTTCTTTGTTGGTAATTGAAGTTGCATTGGGTTGGCTATTGGAATTTTTGGAATTGTATTATGTTGGTTATCGGGTCTGTACTGGATGGATTAATGGAATTGTATTGGGTTGACTATTGGAATTATATTGGGTTTGTTTTTGTGTACGTATTAGGTTTAGTTTATGTTTGTTTCGTTCGGCAAGTTTTCATATTATTAAGCAAGATCCCTTTGGACGTAATCTAAAATCTGAATCCTTTCAGATTTTTTTTTCTTATTTTTAATTTTTCTTTTCGCAAGGTTTGACAGAAAAATAAGGGATAGATTACATCTAGGTGTTCTTACGGCTTTTTCTAAGAATTTTAGTCCTAATTTTTAAATTCATGTATAAAATTTAGCAGCACTAGGCGCTAATTTACAACTTGTTAATTGTTTAGTAATTTTTGAAAAATATATCTTTTTTCTACTTTTCTAATTTATTGTTTATATATGATATATTTTCGAATGTAAGCCAATCCATTTAAGATGAGGGGTGAGAGTCTGCTGCTAAAATTCAGCCCAAACTGAATATCTGGGTAAAACCCGAATAGGAAACTGCCCTATAAATGCACATTATATATATTGACAAAAGTGTGAATAACTAATCGTCTAACTATTAAACGAGTTGAAAATTGAATATGAAATTTTCTTTCCCAGTCCTCTCGGTTTTGAGATAGGCGTAATATTTGACGCTAGTGTGACAAATTTTACTTCGTTTCTCAAATGTTGTAAACGTTTTTAAGCTGTTGCAAGATTGTCCTCCCCCTCAACTGCGCCCCTCTTATATAAGAGAAAATACAATATACAGTTAGCTCTTTACACCAAACAGTCCAGAAAAGTCGTTACACCGCCTTTCTTTTCTCAACCGTTTGTCGCAGATATATACAGGGTGGTCATAAAAAACTTTCGGAATTACTAGCGGCCCATTCGCTGAGCCAATCGATATGAAATTTTAGATATTGTTATTTAAACGTATGCGCTGGAGATTGCGAGGATTTAAAACTATAGAGTTCTGACGGTTACGGCAGAGAAAAAATTTCTAAATTTTCAAAAGGCAACACTCAATTTTTCCTGCGTAAACTGATTAGCGCATTGAAAAACCATAAATGGTGTTAGAACGATATAATATGAGTAAAGTTGCCGGTTTTATTACTTTATTTTTTACCACGACATTTTAGACGAAGATGTTTTTAAACTGCGAAGTTTTTGAATCGCTGTATTTTGTACGACGGTGTTTTGTATTACGATGTTTTAGAACTGCGATGCTTTCTCCTTGCTTTCTCTTCTCCCACGATGTTTTTATGATGATGTTTTCGCCTTGCGTTGTTTTCTTCCGCTATGTTTTCTCCTGTTGTCTAAAAGCTACTTAAGAGGCAGACGAAAACAACGTTTATGGTGAAATGAAGAACAATGGCATTGCCTTTAGCAAAGACAGACTTCCAAGAATTACTAGAAAATTCCTAGTTCCATACGATATTAAAAAAAAATTATTAATATATATGTTAGTATTTGATCAAATAAAAATAGTATTTTTTCTATTACTTAGGCTATAGCAACATCATTTTTATGATAAAATTAGCTGTAAATCGTTTTGCACTTGTATATAAACCGAACCTAAATTTCAATACTATAGAATTTAATAAAAAAACTTCCGTTTCATTATTATTATTTATTTCCGTATTTCCTCACGTATTTACTTCCCTTTTTTTTACTAACTTTTGTTTACTGTCCGTAAATCGAGAGGATAAAATTATGCTATTGATTTACGTTCGGAAGAACACTTGGACAATAAGCACACAACAAATGAAAAATAGTCAAGAATAAACTACAGGTAAAATATTTTTTACCACAAAAATATTTTTTTAAAAGAAACCTACATTCCAATAAGAATACATGGTAATATTAACATTACAGTATCTAATAAGGTGTCTGATTTTTTACTTCTCTGTAACTTGAATTCCGCCCCTTTTCGTTGCTGTCTCTGCTAATCCTTAGGCCTCAAATAATCCAAAATGTAGGGCAGGTGAATGTGCAGGTAATTCGGCGAAGTCGTAGACTAAATGGGAGTTCATGTTTGCATATCTGTGATGGGCCGGTTCTTGTATTAGGCTGGGAAAAAGATCAGCAGTTAGAAAGGAAAGATTCACATGATTAGCGATGATTTGTGTTTATTAGTAAGACGTAAACAGTAAGTATGTGGATGAATACATTTTAAACTTTAGGGGATAATTCCTCTCAACACACCGAGGAAGGAGAAAATTACTTGATTATTTTTTAAATTTTCAGAACTTGGCGCTAGAAAGCAATGGCGAAAATAAGCGAGGAAATACTGTATTATTATTATTTTAAAGTTTTCGCCATTAAGTTAAGGCATTACTATGATTTTTAATTTCATATATGAAAGAAGCCTGATAATGCAGTTGGGGCACTGCTAAAAACATCCGTTTTGTTAACCGTGTCTTTATTAATAGGGTTATTTTTTACTTCTTTATACGAAGGAAATATTGTAATATTGAAAAATTCGGGGTATCATATTTCAACGAAGGTATCAATTTTGACCGCTTTCGAATGCAATTTGATGATGTTTTTGAGCGACATCTGTGCGTAAGAACAGAATAGGTTTCTTTTTTTAAAAATGGATTCCGAAGAGAATTTTTTGTGACGTCTATACGTACGTCCGTAATATGTATCTCGCATAACTCAAAAGTGACCAGCCAGCAGAGCGCTGAAATTTTGTATATGAGGCTGGTGTAACATGTAGTTGTGCACCTCTCTTTTTCGTTGAAATGGGCCACACCAAATATATATATATATCCAATCTGTTTCTCGGATCGGTGAGTTTTTTTTTTTTTTTTTTTTTTTTTTTTTTTGTATGTTGGCAAATTTGCGCATTTATGTTATTCTTACGTTCCGGTTAAGGTTTTTATCCGTTTAGTTAATCTGAATGCAATAGCTGTAGAATTATGAGCAATTTAAAAGTTGTTTAAGTGCGACTAAGCCTAACGGAGTAGACCTTAAACTATATTTGGTATTTTATGTTTTTCTATATTTTTCAATTTTTAACGAAGATGGTTTGAGTTCTTAAGTATTTTTCCTCTGCCGCGAAGTGAGAACTGAATAAATTAAATGAGAAATACACCTCTAATGAAATCCGAGAAAATTAGTTTAAATGAAATGCAAGAAAAAAAATGTGTATAATTTAGTAGGCCGTACAAGGAAGTCATATGGTGTCCATAACAGATTTTTTAACCAAACGATTTTGTTAATTGTGTAATCTTTGGAATTAAGTGATTATTCTAAAATTCCCGTCAGTCTTTAATTTAATGCCCAGGTATACAGGAAGAGGAGACAAAAAAGAACGAGCATTTTAATTCGTTCCTTGCTTTCAACAATTAAAAGGAAAAAATCTTAATCTTCACTAAACCTACGTTTTAAAAATTAAGAAATACGGCTTAACACAGATTAAGCGAAGCAAATCTATCATTAGAGCGTATCGGAAAGCCTTCAACTAAAATTAATTTTCGAATATTTCAAAATCCGTTGAAAAAACTACCGAACAAGGAAAAAAAGAACAAAAGGAAAATTAGGAAACAACCATGAAATGATGAATTTTGTTGTGACAGGTAATTGGGAAAACGAAAATTAAACAAGAGCCGAGGGATAAAGAACTTTTTTAATCTTCTTTTTCCTAATAGTTGGAATGCTCTTTTTTTTTTTTTTTTTTTTTTTTTGTTGCAAGTATACCAACGTTTAGCTCGATTTATCTCACAATGTGTGCACTTTTGGCTTACAAGGATGAATTAGACCGGGACTCGCAACTAAAACGCAGATTCGAAACTACTGCAAGCACATCTGTCACAAAATGAATTCGAAGCTATCTTCTGTAATGTGACAACTACTGATTGATTGACTGTCAAATGAACAGTGAATTCGATTAAATAAAAGGGCTTTGTGTTATAAAGAACATAACCTCGAAGCTGAGATCAAAATGTAAAGCAAAGTAAACTATACAAATAATGTAAATTAGTAAAAATATTTCCCTTCGGATTTGAGAACTCGGAAACTCTTTCGTCTGTTTGTTTCTACATTAGGATGTACAGGATGCATCCTATCGAATGAGACAAAAAAGGAAAGCTACTTGTGACCGCTGCAATTTCTTTGAAGGGATTGTGCCTGATAACTATGTGTAACTTGCAGCAAATCCTTGAATAGACGTGTAAGCGACATATTGCTATATCTAAGATGAAACAGAACTTAGGAAGGGTGCAAAAGACCATTCAGAACTCAAAATAATTTAACAGAAGGCACTTCTTGGGCTTACAAACCAGACAGCATTTATGGCGTCATTCAAAAGATAAGGAATTCAAATTTGAAACTGAGTTAAATCTCAAGTCAGCCCAAAGGCTGCTCAGGAATAAATGACACGCAAACTTGCTCAAACCTTTACTGGCGTGGCAAGCAATTATTGGCAAGAATAATGCAAAGGGACTGTTATCAAAAACTGCTATCAAACAGATATCATTCCTTGATAACAGCAGACAGACTGTTATCAAAGAATTCCAGTTAGTAACGTGGCCTTCAGCAGGCGGAATATACTTCGATTAAACAATTTAAAACTTCCTTTTAAATACAGGCTGTTTCATATTGAATTGGAGAAAAAGAATAATGTAGTACAAATTCTGTAACTGATTTATTTGGCTGAAACAAATTAATTCTGCCGCCCAACCGGTATAGTGGTTAGCGTGGCTGACTGCCATGTCGAAGGGCCCAGGTTCGAATCCCGAAGAAGGCATGGATGTTTGTAAATGTAAAGTGTAGGTGCGGCATGGCAGCCCTTTAAATATGCGGAGAACAGAAAGTCCTCTCGTGTGGTTTGGTGGAAAGGGAGAGCGGTGAGAGACCCTAGGACCAGTCCTCTCCGCGGGTGCTCTCTATCAGAATTGGGGGCAGAACTGAGCTAAATCGCATTGTCACCTGTAAGGTACTCGTGGCTGTTACCAACGACAGGCGTAATCTTGCGCTCCTTGCCATGAGGAATTTCGTGGATTTGGGTTGATGTTACTGTCAGACAAGTGAGCATAAATATTAACAGCACAACAACAACAAATTAATTCTGAAATTGCAATTATATTTCAATTATGAAATCACCGCTAGAGGTACTGTTAATGAAAATAACAGCATCCGTTTAGAAGGAAGGGTACTGTCTTTTGGAATGCGCCAAAACATCATCGTTTATCGCTGTTGACATATATTTTCGCGCGAAATTTGGTAAAGAGCCGCTGCGTCGTCACAGTGTCGGACGGTGGGCGAAGTAGTAATTTGAAAACACGGGTTGCTTGTATAAGAAACCCAGCCCAGGACGAACATTACCCAAAACCGAAGTGATTGAAAAATTTCGCCAAAAGTTTTTACGAAGCCCCAGAAAATCAACGAGTCTCGCGGTTTCTGAACTCAGTGTGCCTAAGTAACGGTGTGGCGTGTGTTACAGAAACGTCTACAATTCCTCTCATACACCTTTAACATGGTGCAGGTGTTAAAACCTTCCGACAAACCGTTGCTTAAAGCTTTCTGTGAGAATTTGCAAGAGAAGTTGGAGGTAAAAGGTTTCGCCAACAGATTTGTGTTTACAGATGAAGCCACTTTTCACGTTCGTGGCAAAGTTACTCGCTATTTACGATTTGGGGGGCACAGAAAATCCAGATGGTGTAGTGGAACATGAGCGCGATTCTCCAAATGTGAACGTTTTCTGCGGCATTTCCAACAATTGGGCATTTGTTCTTTTTTCTTCCTATAAAAACCGATTAACGGGTGCATTTACCAAGATAGGTTACCACAGTGGTTGTTCCCTCAGCTGAAGGAAGCGGTACCCGCCTTCATTCTACAGCAAGACGATGCTTCAACACATTGGCATAAAAACGTATGCCAGTACTTGAACTAAAATCTACCACATCGTTGGACTGGCCGTACTGGGTCAAACGATATGCCATTGCTTTGTTGGCCATCGAGACCTCAGATTTAACCCCGTGTGATTTCGCCAGGATTTATAACAACTGAAGCAGCAGAAAACTGAAGTGCTCGAATCATTAACAAAGGATATTCTGTCACGAGTGTTCCATAGATATTTGGCGTATTACCGGAGAGGCACACATAGAACACCAGTAGAAACTTGGTAACTATAGTTTCACTGTAAATTTGCTCAGTAAAGTTAAGTAATTACAGCGTTCACTGGTATGCTTTCTTTTTGTGCCATTCAACATGAAACACCCGTTATAACTGAAATGAACTGATATACACTCACGTTTGTGAAAATTGCAACACCATGAAGGACTTACGCGAGTGAGCTGAAATTTTCAGGAAATGCAAAGTAGCGCATGATATGCAAATGATTAGAATTGCAAATCCGTAGCGCATGCGTATGCTGAGCAGCGCCCTCTGAACGGCTGATGGATCCGAATAAATAGACGGCTGTAGCGAGGCGTGTATGGTTATCGGTGGTTATCTGCTAGTGGTAAACGTTAACTCAATCTGTACTTATGCCTCGTCGACGAAAGAGAGCGAGATTTGAACAACTTACAGAGTTTGAACGAGGGAGAATCATCGGCCTTCGTGAAGCTGGATTGTCGTATCGTGCAGTAGCCTCTCGTGTGCAGCGTAACAGCAGCACAGTGATGCGCGTTTGGAAGCAGTGGACGGACGAGTGTCGGAAAACTCGGAAATCCGGGAGTGGACCCCGAAATGTGACGTCAGCTCGCGATGATAGACACCTGGTCCGCATGGCGCGGACGGACCGTACAGCTTCCTCTAGACAATTGGCAGCACTGTGGTCAATAGCTACAGGTGTTTCATTGTGTGCTTCATCAATTCGTAGACGTCTGCTGCAGTGTGGACTGCGCGCACGGACTCCTTTATACAGGATCCCCCTAACGCACGACCATCGCCGCCTGCGGCTACAATGGGCCAATCAGCATAGAGACTGGCGTGCTGATTGGCAGCATGTCGTGTTTTCTGACGAATCCCGCTTTAATTTGTGGTACCATGATGGCCGCATTCGTGTCAGACGCTATGCCGGTGAACGCCACCTTCCGGAGTGCATTATCGAACGCCACAGTGGACGAACACCCGGAGTTATGGTCTGGGGCGCCATAGCATATCATAGACGATCTCAATTGCTACGAATTGTGGGCAATCTGAACAGCAACCGGTATATCCGTGAAGTTCTACAGCCCGAAGCTGTTCCCTTCCTTCAAAGCTTGCCAGGCGCTGTATTTCAACAGGACAATGCCCGCCCTCATACTGCTCGGATTGTTAAATCCTTCTTTGCAGCGCAGCAGGTACAGCTTCTTCCTTGGCCTGCGTGTTCCCCGGATATGTCGCCAATTGAACATGTGTGGGATGTCATTGGTCGGCGTCTTGCTCGTGATCCTCGTCCTGTTGCGTCTGCAGACGAACTTTGGGTACGCGTACAAACGATATGGAATGCTCTTCCTCAGTCAGACATTCAAACTTTGTTTGACTCCATGCCACGTCGTGTAGCAGCACTTATTGCAGCGCGTGGTGGCCACACAAAATACTGATTCTGATCTCTTGTTCTTGTTTGTTTGCTTTGAACATTTAATCATTTATTTGTACCACTACCACTCAACTGTGTATTAAATTGCATTCAATTATGACGATTCCTTCTTGGTGTTGCAATTTTCACAAACGTGAGTGTATAATCCCCCTAGGATCTTAAAAAGTTAAATAAAATAAAATAAAGAAAATCTGAGAATGGGTATTTTTTCTTGTTTGAGTGTGTATAAAGATCCTTTCATATGCTGATGTTTGACCGGATATTCATAATGTCCAGCTGTTTTCCAATATTAGCATCAAGGTGATCCTGCTGGTTAATCGATATGTATCCAATATCCACTGCATCACTAATTTATAAATTTTATACTGAACAACCTCGCTTAACGCTCAAGATGCGTCTAAAGAAAATAAAGCGTTAAATGAAATAACGTTAAACGGAATAATTTTTGCACATTTTAAACATGAATAAGAGAATAAACAAGGTTTGTCTTATCCTTAATGTTGCTGTTTTATTAACATGGATAACTGCGTACGTTCTCCTCAGAATTCCCTTGCGTATTTTTAATTATCTAATTTTATCGTTCAAAACTCGAGAGGGGAAAACTATGTGAGTCGTTTCTTTTCCGAAAAACGCAGTTAAAATAGAAACAAATGAAAAGTAGTCATGGATAAACTACTAATAACTACCTCAGTGTTACTTTTTTAAAAGAAACCTATATTCTAGTAAGAATACATGCTAATGTTAACATTATCTGATGTATATTGAGTCAAGAGTCGGTACGTAATGCATCCGGCTCAGTTACTTTGTAAAGTACCAGGGGCATTCACACATGAATGAGTGTTGACCGAAGTTCTCAAGAGGGACATCGAAGGAACGAAGAAAGGCGAATAATAGACACAAATTTAGAAAAATTGAACACATCAGCAGCAAATAAGGCTACAGCGAACTAGAACGTAAATAAAAGAAGTAAGATTAAATCATGTGTTTGGAAACTTTCTTAAGTGTGAAAACGAATGACATGTCCGAGTAGCTTAACGAAGAATGAGTTTCAAATAATAAATTCAGGAGGAAATAAAATGGATAAAATACTGATGCAAAGTTGCAAATAAAAATAAATTGAATATACAAAATAAAAATAATAATACTTATGCTTTACCTAGACATAAACTGAAAATATATGTTTCAGACGCGGTGGCAGAAGATACACTGTGCTTAAAAAAAAAAAAAAGTTAACAAATCTGAAAGCTTTCAGATTTTACATTATGCTCAAAGGGACGTTTTTTTTAACGTTTTTTGTTACCTTTAGTTATTAAGTATCATGTTCTTCGCACTTAAACCATAAAATTCAATTCAACAGAACTATAACAAAATAATTTTAAAATGAGCATATCTGTAGGATTTCCGATACACAGTCTCGCGCGCTCGAGGTAAAAAGCGGTTTGATTTTTTTTTATTTATTTATTTATTTTTTTTTTTTTTTTACGTACAGTGTTGCCGTTGCTCGCTTTGAAATCCTTGAGTTTCTTAGTCAAAAATTCCTTAAATTTTATAAGACAGGAAATAGATAATAAAACAAATTCCAAATTTCAAATTTGGGCTTCCAGATGCCCATTTTCGCCTTAGGATTACATCATTCAAAATTGGATGGCTCTAGGTACCTTTGTTTGATCACATTTGGAGAAATATAGATGCATTTATGCAGATTCTTCATTATTTAATTTATTTAAATATAATACACGGCTATAATATTTGGTGGCAACAGTTTGAAAAGTGAATCAACGCAAAATGCCAAAACGAAATTAATAGCCCTTCTGGGCTAACACTCTTTGGGCAAAAAATAATGCTAGACCAAGAAGTCTAATTTCTTAAGGACATTAAAATTGCAATTAATCGTGGTACTTATTAAAAGGGCAAAGTAGGGAACTAGCTACATGGAATATAACAACCATAAAGATATGCAAAAAGATAGTCGTGTTTAATATGTCGTCATGATAGTCGTGTCAAAAACTATGCATGAATCTTAAAGAAAAGAAGAGACAGAAAAATAGTTTATATATGTGGTAGTTATGTATCTGGCTGCATACGTACTAATGGCATACAAATTCATAAAATTTTCTGTTGCTGGCCGTGCGAAATGCCAACATTTTGCAAATTGTTAAGAGTATCAGTCGAGACTGTAAGACTAAGACTCTCTGCTCTGAAGAATAATTTTGTAAAAACAATTATAAGGTATTTTATGTTAATTAACTAATTATTATGATTTTAACATTGCAGTATCTGACAGATATTCAGCCAGCATTTGACGATGACTCAACTGAGCGGGAGATATCCGGCTCAGTTATCTTGTAAAGCCCCAGAGGCACCTTACATGAATAAGTCTCGACCGCAGGCCTTAGGGGAGGAACGACGGCAAAGGGGGCGCGGATAAAAAAAAACCTGGAATTCAGAAGATAGAACACATCGGCAGAAAATAAGGTTACAGTGAGCTGGAACTTTAATAACAGAAGTAAGGTGAAAAAAGCAAGGCTGGTAAAATTTCTTAAGTGTGAGAGTATCTGCCAGGTAATGGTAGTTTGGCGAAGAATCGGCACAAAATAAATTTCAAATGATAAATGCAAGTTAAAATAAAAGGATTGCAATGCAAATACAAATTGAATGCAACAAAATTTAATTAATTAAATAAAATGATCAAGGGAATATAATTTACCGATAAACTACCTTTCAGTGTGTGTACAAAAGAGAAAGGAGAAAATTATGCAAACATTTTTAAAATTTTCAGAACGTAGCGCTGTAAAGCTAGGAGAGAGAAAATGCGGTGCGTATAATAATAATTCTTTGTAGTCAAAGGTCTTGGCTGTTCGAAATCCTTGAATTTTTAACGATGAATTCGTTTAGCAACACAAAATATCGTTTTCTTTTTCATCCACAACGGGATCCACAGTAGTGGGGCATCGCATTTGAAAACTCTCCATTCGCTTTCAAACTTCTCTGAAAAATCTGGGTCATCTACTCTTAGCTGTGACGTCATTTCCGTTATTGTGTTCCAATATTTGTGCTTCTCTTTCTCGGAACATTTTGTTTTAGGCCATTCATAATTTCTGATAGAATGATTTATTGACCTAAAGCTTTATTTTCTAAAATAACGTAATACTGTGGATAGGTATTTTAATTTAAGGAACTACAGTCAACCCTTGACGAACACGGGGGTTACGTCATTTAAGCAACGCGCGTAAGGTCAAATAGTGTTCCGTAGAGTTAACTTCCTACAGAAAAAATATGTCAGGTATCATTCAGATTAAGAAATTATATATCGTCCGTGCGTACGGATTCGTTATAGATTCAATGCACACGGCACCGACGACAGCTTGATAAAATTTATTTTACCAAAAGGCAAACTGCACATTTCTGGAACTTTCCATAAAAACCTCCTGCAGCTCTTCTCACTACGCAGAGCACAATCAGTAGTTACACTTTAAATTACCAAAAACGTTAAACACCACGCAATGCAAAGCCTATCCAAAGGACGAAGCTCAACACAAAGGTATCTTAATACTCAGTAGTCGACTGTAAACTGAGAAACTGGAGATCTGATGCTTTCTGCGATTTTATACAGTTTTCACCTGGATATCAAGAAATTTCTAGTACCTTCCACTTCTCGAAAATTACTGGAAGGCATATAATGGTTTAAGTTACACATACGAGCCGGATGCGGTTACAATTACGCTTACGTATCAATTACAGTTATTAAATTACACTACCAGTGACAATTTACATACAGGTACCAGAACAAAATATCGATAAATACTTGCCAAGTTTGGCGACAAAATTTAGTCGCCAAAATCACCGCCAATTCGACGGTATCTCATCAATTTAACGAGATAGCTATTTACTCGATGTTAAATAGGTTTACCGCTGTATTCTTACTTTTTGTCATAGCTTCGTCCCTTTACAGTATTTCATGTTATATGAAACAAAAGATACCACTAATTCACATATAATTTTCTTCATTATTTACATATGTACAAAATTCATAACAATGTGATAAACTGAGAAAAGACTAAAAAAACAGAAAAATGTATGCCTACACTTCAGAGTGCATAGGTAATTCTAAACATATGCTGTACGCTGTTTTTAAAATTTTAGTGATTTTGCTACTGAATTGCTTATGGCGTAAGTGCGAAAAAAAACGAAACTTAAAGCTAAAAAGGCAAAAAAAAATCTGAAAGATTTCAGATTTTACATTACACCAAAAGGGGCGTTTGTTTAACATTTCGTGTGTTACCGTTATTTATTAAATATCATGATCTTTGCGCACTTAAACCATAAAATTCATTTCAACAGCAATATCGCAAAATAATTTTAAAATGAGTATATCTTTAGTTACCGATAGACATTTCTCCAGCGCTGGAGATAAAAATGTTTTTTTTTTTTTTTTTTTTT
>KK112603.1:541505-618695 GCA_000611955.2 Stegodyphus mimosarum
CCCAAGTGGAAGTCTTTCCGATATCCAAAATAAAAGTATTCTTGTGAAAAATTTCATAAGAAAAAATGGCATAAAAGGAAGGAGAAATTAAAATTGCAGCAGAAAACAATTTAAGCATTAAATCCCAAAATGAATCTATTTAATCATTTCGAACAGCATAGCAAACCTGCAAGAGTACCAGCATATAGTAAAAATTGCAATGCTGCAAAAAATGAATAGCTTATATATGTTACCGGCAAACTATGAAACGCTGGCATTCTATGGAATACTTTTAAACATTTTATAGAATACTTGGAATTTTAGGCGAAGTATGAAATATGAGAATTAGTCTATATTTGCTTAGGCCATGCATTCTATGGAATGTCAAATGCTCTTTTGACGTCTGAAAAAATGTCATGATAAGGCTTATTGAATAAAGGACTTGTATTTCTCAAAAATACAAATATTACCTTTTAAAAAATAACAAAAGAGTGTCCATTCAAGAAGAATTTATCATCATTTCTTTTTTTATCTTTTATTCAGAATATATTAAGAAGAATGAAAGTTATGTAAAACAAAATTTATACATTTCTTATTAAAGAAAACGAAATTTTCACATAAAAAATAAGAAATTAAAATTAATCTATTTGTTGCAACATGGTAGGCTTGAATGATATTTCGAACTCATTTCATTTATCTTTCCTCACAAAAGTCATTTCATACTTCTGCACTACAATTGAGGAATCTTTGACTACTTCCATTGGACTGAACAATTGCAACAGACGAGAAAGCAATTTCGTGGTTGGCAGTATCTTCAGTTCTAAGCAAGTTCTTAGAACATAAAATGAACTGTGATCTGGCATGTAGCTGTTTTAAAACTCTTTCAGAAATTCGAATGGTAAATACTATTCTCTATCACACTCATTACAACTGCTAATATATTGCACGAATTATTATATACTTTCCCTAGACATTATTATACAACGTGGAGATGTATTTCATAATTTGCCGCTTTGTCATTTGGCATTCTATAGAAAAACCTTGTCAATGTATGAAATATTTAATATTTTCGTACATTACCGGCCAGTTTTTGGCGTTCTATGAAATACCTAAGTCATAAAGCATTTTCTCCCTTCGTTCAGTTCTTCGTAGCTCGACACATCGTTCGTCATCCAAAACACTTTTCTATTCCGAAAATTTGTTCATGATCCAAGTCGTTCATGAGCAAATGCTCCGCTATATAATATTACTGCTTAAAAATATTTCCTGTTTTTTTAAGTTTTCATTAAATTGCTATACACGTATACGCATACATACACAAATAAATAAATAAATCTGAAAGGTTTCATATTTTAATGCTCGCTCAATAGGGTTTGTTAAGGTGTTGTACGCTCTCGCTGAGCTCGTAGTCTACAAGTCTCCTGTTACATTTACTTCTACAAACTTGTTTTTTCCCCTTTTCAGCTTTCTTATTAAGCATAATTTTCTTCGAAGTTATGTCATCTACATTCAAACAATAAAACTACAAAAATTTTTAAAGCAGTACAGTAGAATACGTTTAGAATTTCCGGTACGGCATTAAATCTTGGCATACATTTTTCTACTTTCTTCAGTCTTTTCTCAATTCATCATATCAATGTTCGGTTTTCTTACTAAGATGGCTTTACGAAACACTTTTTTTTTGTCTTTTTTATATTAACGTTTTGTTTGTTTACTTTTTTTTATTATACTTCACGTTCTTGGCGCGTACGCCGCATAAAATGCGATTCAAAAGCAAAATCGCAAAATATTTAAAAACAGCATATCTTTAGAATTTCCGATACAGAGTCTCGGGCGCTAGAGATAAAAATGTTTTATTCCGTACAAGTTTGCCCCTACTCGCTATGAAATCGTTGAGTTTGTTAATAAAAAAATTCCTTAAAATTTTACAAAATATGAAATAGATAATAAAATTAATTCGAAATTCAAAATCTGGGCTTTCAGTTCCACGCGTTCAAGATATCAATCAAAATTTGAAGGCTCTAGATACCGTTGTTTTTCCACAATGCGAGAAACATACGTACGTTCATACAGATTCTTCAGTATTCCATTTCTTTAAATATTATACAGGGCGATAATATTCGGTGGCAACAATTTGAAAAGTGATACAATGCATTTAAGTGTTTCGATGTGAAATGCCCTTTCGAGACTAATATCCCGTTCGGGAATAACGTTTCTTTCGGGCTGAAAATAAAGAGGAGATATTTGGATAAATAAATGGCACTTTTTTCAGTTTTCTAGTTTCCAATAAATTTGCATATAAGGCCAAGAACAGATATATAATCGTATTATTCCCGATTTCTTTCCTTGAATAATAACTTCCTCGAATAAAGAAATCGCATTAGTTTAAACCTATGAAAAGAAATTAACTGTTATTATTTTTTTTTAGATGTATAAAGTATTACAATGTTTTTTCTATATTATATAAAAATCTGCGTGTAAATTTACTGTATTTTGGGATAATTTGACAGTGGACCATTTTCTCGTTTTTCATCCCGTGCGCTTGACTCGCAAAGCATGCCGGTCATGTGACGTCACCACCTATGGCGTGATGCACTTGGCTACCGTTGCCTGTAATGCTTGCACAATAAGAAAAGGCTATTCTTTCTTTTGTTGTCCGAGCCCATTTATTATTTTGTTTTCTGAACCTTTTAAACTTTTTATATTGAAAAGAGTATTTAAGCGTTTTGAATGAAAGCACTTTCAACCGTCCCTCTTTTTTCTAAATAAAGCCTTTGCTTAAAATTACAATGAAAGCGGGCAAAAGAAAAAATTTTAACCCAGTTGTCAAATATTCTATTTTGTTCGAATGCTTGTTCATTCGATTTTCTATTAGCTTTTCTGAAATAATTATTTTTTGAATGAACTACCTAATATTATAGTGAGAGGAAGTATATATGTAGTATTAATATAATTCGAATCTAGAAAATTGATTTAATTTTAAGGTCAATATTATTGGTTATTACGAATGTTGCTATTTTTGAACACTATACTTTTCACGAACTCATAAGATTTACATTTATTTATTTTTTTTTCATTTTCTCACTAATTTGTTTCTTTATTATTGTGCATTTCTGTTTTCTTTGTGAAACTTACCGAATGGAAAAATGAATGAATTTCCGGAAGTAATTTTAAATCTTAAATAAATAAATAAATAAAAAGTCCTACATTTGATATTTGGAAATTATTATATAGTACCTGATAGTAATTTGATCTAATTTCTAGCTGACTTTGACACGATTTTTTCGTCTCCTAAAAGAGGTCGTCGTGTTAAAGTTCAAGCAAAATGCCGCCATTCTTTGAGAGAGAAACTTTTTTCTTTTTTTTAAATAAATATTTATCGTTTGGCTGTGACTAATAACCCCAATTCTTTAACGAATCGAATAGACGCACGTTTGAAACTCGCTATGATATGAATTGCGTAGGAATGAGAAAAGGGAAAATGAAAAATCAGAGGCTATTATATCCAACTTTAAAGTTGCGTATACATTTTGAGACCAGTTCATGTCATCAGACATAGTGGTTCAAAATAAGGCCAAATTCGAAAATGGTGAATTATATTTTGTATTTCAAATATTTTTACGCAGAAAAATATTGTTTTCTAGATTGAAATACAGTAACTTTCCTTTTGCCTTTTCCAATACACTTCCGCTTATAATAGAAATGAAAACAACACTTTTATAAAGTTAATGATATGTAATACCTCTATTTTATGTAAAGCATTTATTCTGTTACATACTACACTATCAGAAAATAATTGTTTTTGCACTGGGCACAAATATATTGTTTATGTTGTTTTTTATTTCATTTATTCGTAAACCATGCATGATTTAATGCATACTTCTCATTTCTGCACCTTCTTATTAAAACGTTCTCAAATCTATCGATTTCTGCATATGAGAATAATAATAATAAAAAGAAAACGAAGCACTTTTACTTAGTATTTAAAAAAATTATTAAAACTAAATTTTATATCTGCGTTTAACGAAAGCAAATTTTAGGAACACAGTTTCTCTTTAGCCCAAAAGTGCTATTAGTTTAGAAACGCGATTTCGCGTCGAATCTCTATAAATGCATCGTTTCGCTTTTTACCCGGGTCTGTTGCCATTCGGAAGAACGTAAGTTTATCTTTCAAATTGAATCTGTTGTAGATTAACAAAGTAAACTATCTGAAAGCCATAAATAGAATTCCTAATATTCTTTTCTTTTGAATCAGATTGATTTAAATAAAAAAAAAGAAAAAAAAATCTGAAAGATTTCAGATTTTAAATTACGTCCAAAGGCGCGTTTTTTTAACGTTTCGTGTGCTACCTTTTTTTTATTAAATATCATGTACTACGTACTCAAACCATAAAATTCAGTTCAAAATGAATATCGCAAAATCATTTTAAAATGAACATATCTTTAGAATTTCCGTAAGTCTCGTGCGCTGGAGATAAAAATGTTTTTTTTTTCGTACAGTGTTGCCATTGCTCGCTTTGAAATCATTTAGTTTGTTAATCAGAAATTCGTTGAAATGTTACAGAACATAAAATCGATAATAAAGCAAATTTCAAATTCAAAATTAGGGCTTCCAGATGCCCATATTCGCAGTAGGATTACGTCATTCAAAATTCGATGGCTCTAGGTTTTATCACAATGCGAGAAACATGCATACATTTATGCAGATTTTTCATTTTTTAAAATTTAATGCAGAGCGATAACATTTAGTGGCAACAATTTGAAAAGTGAAACGGGCATTCAGAGTGAATCGACGCAAAATCGCAAAACGAAAGTAATAGTCCTTCGGGACTAAATCCCTTTGGACTAAAAAAAAAAGTCTGAAAGGTTTCAGATTTTAAATTACGTCCAAAGGGGCGTTTTTCAACGTTTTGTGTGTTACCTTTATTTACTGAATACCATGTTCTTCGCACTTAAACCATAAAATTCAGTTCAAGAACAATATCGCAAAATAATTTAAAAATGAGTATATCTTTGGAATTTCTGATGCACAGTTCCGCACGCTTTAGGTAAAAAGTTTTTTTTTTCCCGTACAGTGTTGCCATTGCTCGCTTTTAAATCGTTTGAGTTTGTTCATCAAAAATTCGTTTAAGTTTTACAAAATATGAAATAAATAACAAAACAAATTCCCAATTCGGGCTTCTAGATGCGCATATTCGGGTGGAAATGTTCAATATTCAAAAATGTATGGCTCTAGGTACCGTTGTTTTATCAGATTTGGATAAATATACATACATTTATGCAGATTCTTCATTATTTAATTTCTTTAAATATAATACAGGGCTGCAATATTTCCTGGCAACAGTTTGAAAAGTGATTCAGACTTTTAATGTTTCCAATACAAAATCGCAAAACGAAAACAATAGTTCTTTCGGGGACAGAGCCCCTTTGGATTAAATAAGAAATCGCAAAATAATTTTAAAATGAGTATATCTTTAGAATTTCGGATAGACAGTCTGGCGCTCTGGAGACAATTTTTTTTTTCGTATAGTGTTGCCATTGCTCGCTTTGAAATCGTTGAGTTTGTTAATCAGAAATTCGTTGAAGTTTCACAAAATATGAAACAGATAATAAAACAAATTCTAAATTCCAAATTTGGGCTTCCAGATATCCATATTCGGGTGGAAACGTACGTTATTCAAAATTTGATGGCTCTAGATACCTTTGTTTTATCATAATGCGAGAAACATATATACATTTATGCAGATTCTTCATTATTTAATTTCTTTCATACAGGGCTGTAATATTTGGCGGCAACAGCTTGATCGTGAACCAACGCAAAATGTCAAAACGAAATTAATAGCCCTTCTGGGATAATGCCGTTTGGCCAAAAAAAGGTTTGTAAGCAACCTTACTAAGAAAACTAAACACTAATATGTTAAACTGAGAAATGACAAAAATAGAAAAAAAAGTGTACCATCGTTTAACACTGCATCGTGAATTCTAAACATATGTTGATTTTAAATTTTTGTGATTTTGGTATTGAATTGTATATGGTGAGCGAAGAAAGTGATGCGTAATAATTAAGCTAAAAAGACAAAAAAAGAGGGTAGGGAAGGGGTTGAGTGGAATGAGTACGACAGCAGATGGTAGACTGCGAGCTCAGCGAGGACGTAAAAAAAAAATTTTTACATTCTCGCTGGGCGATCGTTAAAATCTGAAATCTTTGGGAACGTGATTTCGCGTTTCTTTTAGATTTTTATATTTTTGTTTTTATTTTCTTCTTCTTCTCTTTGTTCCCCCCCCCAAATACCTACATTTATTGAGAAGATACAAATGAAATTTAATAATTTAATCACATATAAAAATTCTAGCATCTCGAGATATAGCTCTTGCAATTATATTATTTCCATACATGGCTCATTTAAAAGCCATGCAAATTAACATAATTTACATGGCTGAATATCATAATAATTCAATGTCATGTCATTTAAATTATGTTATAAAAAATTTTTAAAAATTAAAAATCTGCATAAATGTATGCATGTTTCTCGCATTGTGATAAAACCTAGAGCCATCGAATTTTGAATGACGTAATCCTACTGCGAATATGGGCATCTGGAAGCCCTAATTTTGAATTTGAAATTTGCTTTATTATCGATTTTATGTTTTGTAACATTTCAACGAATTTCTGATTAACAAACTAAATGATTTCAAAGCGAGCAATGGCAACACTGTACGGAAAAAAAAAAACATTTTTATCTCCAGCGCACGAGACTTACGGAAATTCTAAAGATATGTTCATTTTAAAATGATTTTGAACTGAATTTTATGGTTTGAGTACGTAGTACATGATATTTAATAAAAAAAAGGTAGCACACGAAACGTTAAAAAAACGCGCCTTTGGACGTAATTTAAAATCTGAAATCTTTCAGATTTTTAGGTTTTTTATATTTTTTTTCTTTTGAAATTAATTAATCTTTTTTTCTATTATATAGCACATTTTTCGGAACTACTTTCGCCTATCTTTTATAAGCTTCCCCTACCTTAATACTTCATATTTTAATAATTAGTGGTAATTGGTCGTATAATGAACTACTAGTGTTAAGTGATCTTATCCACTCCGCTTCTAATGTGTCAATAGTAGATGATTCTGAATCATATAAATGCGTAGATTCATTAGTTTTGTTGAAGCAGAAAACATGAAAGATGTGCAAATGCTTTTACCAGGATTTGAAACTTATGCCTTCGGATGCTACCATGACCTATTTCCAATTACATTACGGAGGTACGCGCTAAGGAGGGACAGTATACCTTATAAATGATAGCTTTCAATTATTTTGGCCGACAAAGGGAAATTTTTAATGTTAGAATATTTAAATGCATTAAAAAAACTCTCATGTGGACACTGCATGATTTCCTTGTAACGGCCTGTTAAATTGTATGCATTTCTTGCTGCAGTTCATTTAAAGTTATTTCTTCGAATTTCATTAGAGATATATTTCAGATTCAATAATTCGAGTTCTCATTTCGCGGCAAGGGAAAAGTGTATAAAAACTCAAACCATTTTCATTAAAAAATATAAAATACAGAAAAATCTAAAACACCAAATAGAGTTAAAAACAGTTAAGAAAACAATTTTTCCGTTAAAATTTCTATACCAAAGATTGAGTTTTTCAAGTAATTTGGCCAACGGGTATGAAGACAAAAATTTTGATGCACAAAACTGAAAGTCAACTTTTGGCCCCAATGGGCAAAAAGGCATTGAACATGATGCACGAACTGACTTAATTCACTATTCTACTAGGAGTTCCAAATCTAAACAAATGACAGCCTCGTTAGGCCCAGCGCCACTTAAACTTTTAAATTGTTGATAATTCTATAACTATTCCCAGCAGATTAACTGAAGGCATAAAAACCTTAACTGGAACATAAGAACAATATAATGCAATCACTTTTAAAGCAAAAATGCTCGATTTACTAAAATATAAGAATAAAAAAACAGAGCTTACTAAGCCGGGGAAGATAGCGAATATATACCGTCTTTTTCTGAAAATAAGACATTCTCCGAAAATAAGCCCTATCATGATTTTCGGAACTTTTTGTAAAATAAGACATCCTCCGAAAATAAGCCCTATCGTGATTTTCGGAACTTTTTGTAAAATAACACATTACCCGAAAATAATCCCTAGTTAAAATAATGTGACAAAAAAATTCGTTAAAAAAGGCTGTTGATTTATTAAGTAATAATATGTTTAGCTTTCCTAATACTCGTATTTCAGAGAAATGTTTGAAACAAAATATTCCGAGAAATTAATTGTTTACCTCTACAGTTCGTTTCAAATTAATTCTTGGAATTTATCTTAAAAATACAACATAAGGCAGCAGTCTACATTGAGCGACAGTGCTGGTATGCAACGTTCATTCATTTCAGTCTTGTATGCCTGATTATTTCCTCATGCGGAATTTTATTTAAAAATAAAGTGAATAATTTTTAACCCCAGTTAAAATGAGTATAAAACGAAAGAGCTATTCCGTCGAGTAACAAAAGGGAATCGTGGAAGACTCCAGGGGTGTAAATCTTGCACCCCTGGAGAAAATGCTGGATCTCCGTATGGTTCGTAAATGGCGTGCAGACTACGATTACCTGTGTCAACTGGTGGGCCAAGGAAATGAGAAAAAACGCAGAATTGGATCAGGTCGGCAGCCGTTATTTTTTGAGTTGGAAGCTTGCATCTGGGAATGGATTGCAGGCAGGAGAGCAATGGCTTTCGTTGTGTGCAGGGCTGATATTCAAAAATTTGCCCTTGAAACAGCAATTGAATTTGATATATCCACAGAAGA
The DNA here is from genome assembly GCA_000611955.2 of Stegodyphus mimosarum. Classification (NCBI taxonomy): domain Eukaryota; kingdom Metazoa; phylum Arthropoda; class Arachnida; order Araneae; family Eresidae; genus Stegodyphus; species Stegodyphus mimosarum. Next base: position 550,308 of record KK112603.1, read on the forward strand.
GTTTAAAGCACCGTCACACTGGTTGGACAACTTCCTTAAACGATATGAACTGTCTCTAAGGAGATCAACAACATTGTTTAAGCAGGAAGACAATGAAGTTGTTAAGCGTGCACCTGCGTTTAAGCTTTTTGTTGATGGCATCGATTTTTCGAAATACCAACTCTCCAACATGATTGCTATGGATGAGACCGAGGTATTCCTAGGCCAAGGAGCTCAAACGACAGTTCACCACAAGGCTTCTTCGTGAATTTACGTTCCTTCTACCGGTTACGGTAGTGCACTTGTTACCTGTATTTTGGCGATTCGTTTAGATGGCAAGAAAGTATCGCCATTTTTAATTACTAAAGGTAAAAAAGACCAGATTCAACGTGTTTCAGGAATTTATGTCATTGAAAGTGAAAAAGCCTGGTGCACCCAAGCAGTTATAAGAAAAAGGGTTGATTTTATGCTGCCACCACTGTTGAGGGGTCAGAATAGAGGTTTACTAGTTTGGGATTCAGCCAGTACTCACCGAGCTAAAGGCATGAAAAACTTTCTTGCTGAGAGGAAGATTGATCAAATAATAATTTCGGCAGAAATGACTGGTTACTTCCAGACACTTGACATTGCAATAAACAAGCCATTCAAGGATCATTTAAGGATGGAAATCAATGAATATATTGAAAACAGAATGGTGAGAAATCATCGAGGTAATTTAGTAAAACCAGGTTTACAAGAAGTTGGGAATTGGGTAAAAAATTCATGGGACAAAACAACTGATAGTGATGCTTCCAATGCACTACGAACAGGCTACTTAGACAAGAAGTATTCATTTAACGATAGCTATATCGCAAGACATGAGAGATTCGGACCAATGATTCAACAGGAAATGAATTTGAAAGAAAATCAGAACATAATTCAGAATTTTATTTATGACGATGTTCCAGAAGAAGATGACATGACTGTAATTGAATAAATTTAAATTTCTGTATTCTGTGTAAAATAAATATTAAAATGAAAATATATAAATATACTTTTATTTTTGCCCTCCCCCGAAAATAAGCCCTAGCGCTTATTTTGGACCAAAAAAGAAAGTAAGACAGTGTCTTATTTTCGAAAAAAGACGGTACATATAAATGTATGTTTCAGGTGGTAGATTGCAACCAAAAAGGGAGATGCACAATTAGATGTTACAACAGTCCCCTGTACAAAATATCAGACGCTTTTCAGGTACATAAGATACAAACGTACACTGCGAAAAAAAAAGGGTAAGAACAGTTCTATATCTGCCGCTCTACTGGGCCGACTGACGAAATTCAGCTTGCATTTTTCATGTCTCGAAAGCGCGACTTAGGATATATATTAGATTTATCTATAGCTTTATTCTAACATAGGTATTTTGACACAAAATCGGACTTTTTCTGAAATAACGTAAGATTTTCTTTACATATTTCGATTCTACGATTCAAATTATGCCTAGATATTAAATTTCGTAATTTCTGGTGAGAAATTTATGGAGAAGTTTAAAAATTTATCTTGGCGCATTTTTTCAGTTTGCGCCAAGAATAATTCACTTGGCGGAATTCTTAATTCATAGTAACCTACTCACTTTCCTTTTCTTTTTCCATTGATGGACGAGAGATTAAAAAAGGTCCATCGTTCATTCTTTCAAATAATTTTAATAAAGTGCGTAAACCACATTTTCGTTATTATCGCTTATATTAAATACGCCAAATTTCAAAACGCGCCAAAATCTAAATTCACGCATATCTTAGAAAATTTTGAATAAAAACTCTTAATTTTTGGAAGGTGGGCCTAGAAATACATCTGCTTTAAGATGATGTTAAAAATTTTATAGGTACAAAACATTTTTTAAAAAAATTATAAAAAAAATATTTAAAAAGACAAATTTAAAAAATAAATCATAAAAAATGTGCGAATTATATTTGGACTAAGCCTAATTTTCGAATTCTGGAAGAAGAAATAAAGTAAGTTCAATAAAAAGGAGATATTAAGAAATATATACCAAATTCAATTAACATTAAGGAGCTAAAATTTTGAGAGTTCACTATTTAAAAACTACTCATGCTATTTTTACAAAACTTGGCAGTTTGTCATAATTTGAGTCGCAGAACCGAAATGTGGAAAAATATTGACATGTCATTTCAGAAAAAGTCCGATTTTATGTCAAAATATCTATATTAGAAGAATGCTATGTATAAATCTAATAAAAATCCTAAGTTCCGCTCTCGAGACATGAAAAGCGCAATTCGAATTTCGTCAATCGGTCCAGGAGAACGAGTAAACTGTCCCTCTTTTTTTTTTTTTTTCGCAGTGTACGTACATATAGACGTCACAAAAACAAAAGATACCTTCTGAACCCATTTTAACTCAATTTTAGAATCCATTTTGGGAAAAAGAATCCTTTATTCTTTCCGTACATAAAGACGCACTGAAAAAAAAAAAAAAAAATTTCAGATTATAAATTACGTCCAAAGGAGCATTTTTTAACGTTTCGTATGTTATCTTTATTTATTAAATATCATGTTCTTCGCACTTAAACCATAAAATTCAGTTCATCAACAATATCGCGAAATAATTTTAAAATAATCATATCTTTAGAATTTCCGATACACAGTCTCACGCGCTAGAGATAAAAAATTTTAACGTTGCCATTGCTCGCTCTGAAATGCTTGAGTTGTTAATCAAAAATTCGTTAAAGTTTTACAAAATACGAAGTTGGTTGTAAAACAAATTCCAAATTGCAAATTTGGGCTTCCAGATCCCCATATTCGGGTGGAAACGTTCAATATTCGAAATTTGGTGGCTCTAGGTGTCATTGTTTTATGCATATTCTTCATTATTTAATTTCTTTAAATATAATACAGGGCGATAAAATTTGGTGGCAACAATTTGAAAAGTGCCGCTCTTAATGAATCAAACGCAAAATGCCAAAACGAAATTAATAGTCCTTCTGGGCAAATTGCCCCTTTGGACTAAAAATCCTTCGAATGGATTTGAGAGCAGTCAAAATTGCTATTTTCATTGATATAATTATGATACCCGAAATTTTTCCCCTTTACAATGCTTCTTTTCTTCGTATAATGAAGTAAACATTATTGAGATCAATTAGTTTTAACATGTTTGTTCTAAAAGATTTCAAATGTAAAATTAGTTAAAATTTTCTTCGCTTAATGTTTATGTTTTGAGCCCACAGTTGAGGAATTTATGATTTTGGCCTAAGTTTATACTTTAGATAGGAAGAATTATAATAAAATTAGTAGAAACTGCAGGGGGCAGCTTTGCCAGAATCGGTTGTCATATTAAATTACATCTCCGAAAGTTAGTAATGTTTATTCTCCGAAATTTACAAAAAGACAATGGGAGAACACTTCAGGTGAAATAAGGACGGGGCCAATTTAGAACACTTAACAGAAAAAGGGGGGAGAAAGACGTCCCTTTATAGTTCAGTGGTCAAAAACATTTATCAATCATTGTATCTCGTTTATCTTTCGAAGGACTGTGTGACAATTTTGTTTGGTCTTTTTCCTTTATCTAAAGTGGCAAGAATAATGTTCGCAGATACATACAAAAAACAGTTAAATAGGGAAAACTTTCTCATAGAACAATAGCAATTTACTGAAAATCAATCTTACTTTCCTTTGCAATATCCCCCCCTCCCGCAATTTAATAGACTTGCGCCCCAGCGTTTCTGCCAGCGCGAAAAGGAGGTGAGAAAGTCATCGAAGGTTATGCCGCATCAAAACCTCTGTTGCGTTCCTTTTAATGCTTTCAGGACCATCAAATCGATGATTTTTTTATTGCAGATTTCAACTTTATGATAGGATTAAGTCGCACTGTGCAAGATCTGGACTGTAAAGCGGATGCGGAAGTGTAGGTTCCCCCTCTTCTTTTGGGGGGGGAGCGAATCTTAATGCCTCTGCTAAGACTACTCAGTGAAAAGGCATCTTATACTATAAAATTCAACTTCTTGTCGCCGAATCCACACTTTACGATGAAATACATCAATTAGGCACATTTGACACCTTGCCACGATGAAAGTCGGTGACTTGTGCTGCCCATTGTCAGACAATTGAATAGCCTGGAGCTCTTTGTTTACCAAAACAAGAATACAAAAAATTCTCGAAATCATCTTTGAAACCACCAACCCATTCCTAGCAATATTTGGGGTAAACATTATTTAATTTGATAAAATTTTCGGATGTTGTTTCGTCTGATTTAATCAGCAGCCCACCAGTTTTCGAGCTGTAAAGTCGCTGAACACTGCTAAGTAGGACCCGGCTTCGAATCCTAGCGAACGCGCTGGTTGGATGGGCATTTGCATGATTTTACGTGTGATAAAGTGGATACCAGCCAGCTTCTCTAAGAAAGTTCTCCACGAAAGTGCCCCTTTCCTCAGGCAGATAGCTCTCGCATGCTTTGCTGTAATGAAAAAATCCAAACCTTCCGATTCAGAGCGAAACTTAGTAATAATTTTCTTGCTATATTTTTGTGTCAGCCATTTCCGTGATAAGCACTCCAGTTTTACGTATCTGTGATTCCGCAACCAGAAATGCTACGGTCGCACAACTTAATAGACATATCCTGCGATGCTTTGCTTTGCTCTACCCGTATTCTTTCGTGTGACAGTATTGCCAATTCTGGAATTCCCAATTAATTATTATTTTAATTGCCATACCTCCTATTTGATACCAATGACCAAAGTAATAATTGAAGGACGGCAAATCAGATTTTAAATGCATATGAATTACTTTCACTTATTTGCATTGTTTTATGCATTTTTTTAATTCACTATTATTATGATGATGATTGAGGATTTTCTAGTTTTATTAATGTTCTGAATTTGAATCTTCCCATGATGTTGCACGGACATTTACCCAAAAAATTTTGAAGAAAGAAAGAATAAAAAAATCCTTCATAATTGGATAAATTTCCGCCTTTCCCTTGCACGAAAGAGAAGATAAACAAAATATGCCGAGTCACTTTTAAACCCTCGTTTTAGAAAGGGTATATTTAAATTAGCGTTTCTGGCCGTTTACGGCAGAGGAGAAAGATCGACAGCGGTATCTTGCTGACAGTGCGTCCGGAGAAGGACGAGCCGGTTCTTCGGCACGTAGACTTCCTCCTCTCCGATAGGCGCATCGAGGACGGTTGATTCACGTTCTTTCTTCCGGCCGCTTGGGAGGGGTTCGCCGCGGAAGACACGATTGGCTGCTGTGATTGGGACTCCTCTCCTCACTCGCATTCCAAGATCGTGAATTTAAAATAAACTGTTCTCCCCCCTCCCCAACTTTTTCTTTTGTATTTATTTTGAACACCGTAGCGGTGACAGCTATTTTAACTGCAGCTGAGTTTGAAAATTTAAACGAAGAATAATAAATACTACGTGACTTCTGAAGGAAGTATTTTTGTCACCTACATCATATGAAAAGTGTGCATTTGTTCAAGCAAGTTTGCATATTTCGTAACACTTCCTTCTAAAAGCGATCACTATCCCCCTTTCCCTCCCTGATGCTGGGCACAAGCCATCATAGACATTGGCCACTAACTCCTAAGGCTAGAAGCGGTGGTCACTTTATTATGGAGGCACCTAATAGATGGGCCACCTTTGTCTCTTAAGAAGAGACGGACAGTTACAACTATGCCTTCTCCGGCAGACCGAACCCGGGCCCTTTGGTATCGCCGTCGGCTTCCCTAACCACTATACCGTTTGGGCGACAGAGATCACTAACTAAATGGAGACTCTCTGAATCAATACAAGTTTTATTAACTCCTCAAACGTCTTCAATTCAAATGGTACAAGCAATAATCGCCTGATCGTTGCATTAATAATACAAAAATTCATAACTTAAGAATAGTACATATGATGTACATCAGAAGTGCCGTATACTGGCCAAAATCGTTTATCACAAACGATTGTTACCTAACAGTCAATACCTTCTAGGATATCCGCTTCTTTTTTTAACCTGTTTCAAACTATATAAGCATGGATTCAGTGTCTCTTCTGTTGTTATTTTTTCCCACTCTTCTGCTATCCAGAGATTTCGGTATTTCTTTGGATGTTATTTCATGCTCCCTGATTCGAGTAAATCCTATAAATGCTCTACTGCGTTTAGATCTGGATACAGGGGCGGTGCATGGAGTTAGAGCACTCACAGCCTCTACGTCCAAGTTTGGGGTCATTGTTCTGCTGAAAGAAAAGTCTTCACTTACACCAAAGGTTATCGGCACTTGCCCCAAAGTTTAATTATCTTAATATCATTAATTACGACGATAATATAATAATAAAATTATACAACAATAGCATCACCACCACCAATAATATTAATAATTTAATTATTACATTAATTATTTTTACAGCATAAATATTACAATTAATCATAATGACTCTATAATAGAAAAAAATATACAATAATAATGAAACGACAATTAAATAATCATAATACTAGTAATTAATTATTATAGTATATTAGCAGTTATTTATTACAATGCTGAAAGAAAACATCTTCACTCAGCCTAAGATTATCGGCACTTGCCCTGAAGTATAATATACTTAATATGATTAATTATATAATTACGATTAATTATAATGATAATATAAAATTATACAACAAAAACAGTAATAATAATAAGAAAAATATAATGATGATTAATTATAATGACTCTATAATAGTAAAAATTACACATTACTAATGAAACGATAATTAAATAATCATGATACTAGTAATTAATTATTATAGTACATTAATATTATTTATTACACTGCTAAAAGAAAACGCCTTCACTCAGCCCAAGTTTATCGGCACTTGCCCTGAAGTATAATATGCTTAATATAATTATATTATCAACAATTAATTATAATGAAAATATAATTTTAAAATTATGCAACAGCAACAATAAGAAGAAGAAGAAAAATATAATGATAATTAAATTATTAAAATAATTATTTTTATAGCATAATTATTGAAATTAATTATAATAACTTTATAATAGTAAAATTATAGAATAATAATGAAACGATAATTAAATAATCATAACATTAGTAATTATTTACAATGACACATAAATAGTTATTTATTACACTTAAGCATAAAATTATCGTTAAACACTTGTAGTTCGATCAGAGTTTAAATCTCCTCGAATCGATATCGTCATCCACAACTGCAAAATTCGAATGAATTTATGTTAACAATAACACGAATAAATAACTACATAAAACATTTTGCCTTAATTTTTTATTTAAGACATATTTATTATAATTTCTTTTTAAAGACGCTCTTGAAAAGCTGCAATTTGCAGATTTTTTTCAGTGTTCAATGAAACAGCTCTATCATAAATTGCAGCATGAAAATTATAGACTTATATTACAGATCAAGGCTATTAAATAGAGAAAATCAGGCAGCTTTATTAATCGGAAAGGGAAAAACCATCAACCATTTCTTCTACATAGAAAGAACACTTTAAACGAATACCTGAAAAAAAAATCGCGTACTGTTTCTAATGTTCCTAAAGATAAATTATTGGTAACAAAAGAAAATCCTTTGCAAAGTCTTGCATACCAAATCACGTACATGAAAAAGTTCTTGATCATCAATGAAATAATGAAAAAGTTCAAATACTTGCCTGCGATAAACGATACTCACCGTGTACCACACAATTTATTAACATTTTCTGATGATTTTCCTCTCAATTTCACGAAACATTGAATAATAATTCTCTGGTAAATTTTTATATCGGTCATCTCTATGACAAGAGTTTCTGTGTTACTGGCTTTTCCAGATCTCTAACTCCCCCCACTCCCGAATACAACTGGGCATTGGCATGTATATAAATGCTATACTCCCATTTTTTAAGCGATTTTGCTTTGCCATAAAAAATCGTCTGCCTAGGAAATTTTTTTTCAACTGCAGCTATATTTTTAAAAGTATATATTATCTTACGCTGCTTAACTGTTTTCTTTTCTTGCAAAATGGCACTTTCAAAGAAACAGTGGATGAAAGATTATGCTTATGCTCTTTCCAAAGAAAATTATTCGTATCCAGTTGTTAAAAAAATGCTGTGAAGGCTATGGTTTTTCGATATCTAAAGCTATGGTAGGTAATATTGTCAACAAGGAATGAAAAACGTCAGAGTTTGGCTTCAAGAGGAAAAAGTTTTCCAAATACATATCCAAGGAATAAACGGAATGTTTCGAATGTTGAAAAAGTAAGATCTTTAAGGTCAAAAGAAAGTCTGCCAAGTCAAAGGACAATTGCAAAATCATTAAAATGTTCAAAGATTTAAAGCTCAAGAAGGAGGAAAAACCTAATATGCATCATCTTTCTGCACGACATATCATTGAACGCTGAACGCGCTGCAGAATTCTTCATGTGAAACATTTATCCGAACAAAAATGGAAAAATATTGTCACAATAGATGAATTCTAGGTATATTTATATGACTTCAGTAAAAGAGATCAATTTACTATCATCAAAGAGGGGAAAAAAATCTTAAAACATGGTTCAAAGAATCTAAAGAAAGTTTTTCCAAGGGGATTTATAATTGTTGCTCGTTTTTTATAAATGACGGCAAATTGAAAATAAAGAGTGCGGAGGAAAATGTTAAGATCAACTGCACATATTATCAAAAACATGTTTTTTTTAACTCGATTTTCAAACATGAGATATCTTTTCTTTGGGTACGGAGCCCTTAATCAGTAGAACTGCGTCAATAAGAAGCAAACAGCACACGTCAAATTCCACTGTTAATTCTCTGGGGTGAGGGATCCCTAATAAATATCCTAACATACCGCCTAATGGATTCTTACTCTTTGGCACTTTAAAAAAAAAAAAGGATTGACCAAACGTCGACCCTCCTTGGCATTTTGAAAGCTGTTCAAGAGGAATGGAATAAAATACCTTTTCCGGTGCTACAAAAGGCTTTGTCTTGGAAATTAAAGTTTAGAAAGATAGTGAAGAATAAAGGTTACAAAATAGAATATTTAAAACGCAAATATTTTAGGTAAAATGTTTCTGCCAATATAATGAAAATCGTCTGAAAAAAAAAAAAAAAAAAAAGAAAACACTAAATGACTTTTTTTTACGGAAAAAAAAAAAAAAGAGTATACACTACATGACTTTCTTGTACGGAATATTAAATTATACGCATATTTTTCCTGCTTTCATTTAAACATATTTCCTCGAATTTCATTAGAGATATATTTCTTTTTATTTTAGTTCTCCCTTCGCGACAAGGCAAAAATAAATAAAAACTCGAAATATCTATATTAAAAATTGAAAGTTATAGAAAAACATAAAACACCAAATAGAGTTAAAATAATTTTAAAAAAAATTTTTTTTACAATTAAAATTACAGTTTTTATTCAAAAACAAGCATTTCGGTCTGCGGGCAAGAAGACAGAATTTTCGGTGCACAAAACTGAAACTTTACTTTCGGTCTCTCTCGGCAAAAAGACACTGCAGGCGTAGAAACTGTTTTAATTTATTCTGGACGCTATGCTGAGTCAATATATGCGATAATTGAATAATTTAAATGATAATTCCAGAATGGATCAAGCATAATTTATTTCGCAATAATAAAGGAAGACGCTACTTTGTTGTTGCGAAGCTTAGTTTCTCTAGAGTGGCAACAAATCCACTATTCTCCTAAGTTTTAAATGTAAAAAATATGGCTGCTAAAAAATTAGGCTTAGCCGCACTTAAACAACTTTTAAATTGTTGATAATCCTGCAATTATAACATGCAAGTTAACTAAAGCCATAAACACCTTAAACGGAAGATAAGAGCAACATAATTCAATCATTTTTAAAGCAAAAAATGCACAATTAAAAAACATATAAGAATAAAGAAACTGAACTCACTAAGCCGAGTAACAGAGTGGATACATATATTTATATAGTTTTGGTGCGGCCGATTGCAACCAAAATAGGAGGTGCACATCTACATGTTATAGCAGTCCTATATACAAAATTTCAACGTTCTAAGGCTACTGGGTTTTTAATTACATACATACTTACGTATGTACGCACAGATGCCAAGAAAAAAAGTCTCTTCCGAATCCATTTTATATCAGTTTTTTAATTTTTGGGGAGAAAAAGAGGCTTTAATTCTGTCCTTACGTACGGATGTCACGCAAAAACATCGTTAAATTGCATTCGATAGCGGTCAAAATGGATATTTTAATCGAAATATGATACCCGAAATTTTTCGGGATTGCTATATTTCCTTTTGTTTTCGTACAAGGAAGCAAAAAATGCGCGAATAACCTCCGTATTGCTGTGTACTTGCTTTCTTATGACCCACCGTATGGTTTCGTGTCAGTATTGCCAATTCTGGAATTACAAATCAATTATTAACGAAATGTCGTACTTCGCCCAAACTGTCAATAAGATTAGGCGATGCAGTCACATTTCAGGTTACTCAATGGGAATTACTAGATCTTGATTGGCAGATGTGGACTAATTGCTTGGCCAGTTCAATCACCAGATTTAATTCCAACGGATTTGTTTCTTTTTTGGGAGAAATGTCAGCAACATTTTTTGTTTGATCATGATTAATGATTACGCCGCTTGAAAGAGACATATTAAATGCTGTGACTTAAGATAGTTGAACGTGCTTCAAGAAGCGTAGAATAGATTACTTTTCAGCTAGGTGTATTTGTCATGCCACTATTGATAGTGTGTAAACTGAAATTGATCAAGACTGCTCCAGTAAAGGGGGAAAAGGATCTTGGACAACTTTTCTTAAAAGTTTCGCAAATAAGAAAGTGAAAAATAAATATTTTCTTAGATAAGGTTTTCTTTTTTCCTCCTTGTGCGAAGTAAAGGAAGTATTGTAATCGCGAAAAATTTCGTGTATTCTATTTCAACAAAAATATCCATTTTGACAACTCTCGAATCCATTTGAACGATGATTTTGCGCCACATCTGTAAATACGGACAGAATAAAGGACTTTTTAAATGGATTTAAAATGGATTCAGAACAGATATTTTTTTTTTCGTGACGTCTGTACGTACGTACGTATGTATGTATCTCGCGTGACTCAGAAACGAGTAGACGTAGAACGTTGAAATTTTGTACATGGGACTGCAATACATCTAGCTGTGCATCTATCTCCCTTTTTCTTCGCAATCGGTCGCCCTTAACATAGATAAACATTATATCTATATACAAATGTATTAAATATTTTATATAAAATATTTTTTAAAACAAAATATAAATATACCTAGCAATTTTAATCTCATAGGAAACAGCAACATATACCCAAATTGTCTAAAACTAAATAAGACCAATAAAAATCAAACAGAAATAGTTTATTTTAGTATTCATAATTTTCTAGAAATTAAACTTTTTGATAAAAGAAAAGATTTAAATTTTTCTACTAATCAACTTATAAACTGGAACTCCAACATATCTAAAAACGTTATTACAAATACTGTTATTAACCAAATTAGCAGAATTTAAAAAACTTGCTCTGAAATAGGAATATTAAAAGAAGAAATTCTAACTCTCATCAGAATTTTAAAAGATTATGAAATTCCTTCAAAATTCATAAATAGTCTTTTAAAAAAGTCTGGAGTAATCTACACCCTATAACGCCTTTTATAAGTATGAATTTTTTATCTGAAAGCTCCAAAAGAGAAGGATAAAGAAGGAGGTAAAGAAGGATGTTTTAAAAAATTTATAGGACCTCCCCCCCCATTACTATTCTGTTGCTAACTATGGGTCCAGTATATTCTAAGTCGTCATGATGAGGCCATGACGTGAAGACATTTTACTTTTCTAACAAACGTTCCTTTACTTCCTTTTTCTAACTTTTTTCTGTAATTTTAAATAAAAAAATTGTTTTTTAAAATCTTAAATTTAAGAATTCTCACTCATTTCTATAATATAATTATTAAAAATTATTTGACCATTTTAAGCACTTTTATATTGTTTTTAAAATTTAATTTAAGTTTTACGATGTATGATGCTTTTTTTTTCACAATTTTGCTTTAAAGAGTAAAAATTTACTTTAATTTCTTTCAGTTCATAATTATTCTTATTTTTTGTCAAAATTAAAAAATTTGTTCATTTAAATTTTAATGTTTTTCTTTTTTTCCTTAAAAATTGCATCTGATGTTCCGAATTTTAAACTTTTGAGCTATTACTTTATCGCCAAGGTTTTTTAATTTAGCCAATAAAGCCAAAATGGCAAACCCTTGCGTTACTATTATAACAAAATTCTTTATTTCGATAACAGTATAATGAAAGTGCTCCAAGGTTTTTAATTTACTATTATGTGTATTAATTACGTCTTTTCAGTTAAGTTTTATAATTTCAATTACGTTTTAAATACATTGGATTATTTGCTATACGTTTAAAGGTAATATTTTGTTTTATTTTTTTCAATGAAGTATTTCACTTTCGTTTTCGTTAATTGAAATGGTATTCTCTAAAGTCTAAAGTCTTCTTCGTTAATTGAAATGGTATTCTCTAAAATTTAAAATCTTCTTCGTTAATTGAAATGGTATTCTCTAAAGTTATAAGATTCTAATTTAAATTTATTTAATTTTCCCCCTTTCTTTGGGAAGGGCCAGAATTTTCGGGTGAACTATTATAATTCAAATACTTTGAAATGGTTCATCGTCTAATTCTGGTACAGAAAAGCAAGGACTTTGGTAGAAGAGTGATTTCAATTGGTTTCAATGTTCCTTTCTCCTGATGAAGTGACATTGAAGTCGATTGAATTCCTAGTCTATTGGGATTTTTTTAAATTTCTTTAAATTAAAAAAAAATTTGGAATTGGAGTATGGTTGTTTAAAAGTTTTGGTTTTAACAATTTTAAAATTCTATGTTGCATTTATAGGAGTTTTTTTAATTTATTAATTATGAATTTCATTTTTCTTTGGTTTTTTTAACAATTTTAAAAATTCTTCGTTGCATTTATAGGATTTTTTTAATTTATTAATTATGAATTTAAATTTTCGTTCTTTGTAAAAAAGTAGTTCTAAATTTCTTACTTTATGTCTGTACTGATACATATACATAAACGTTAAAACTGTGCAATAAATCTTTATTTTTCAGTCTTTCAAAGAAAGTTAGAAAGAGCACTTTTGTTATATCTGTCTTATATCGGAAATGATGTATTCGTAATTCCATTGCCGACTAATTTAACTTTGAATATTCTTTAAAGTATGAATTTTGGAATATATACACCAACATTATTTTCTTTCATAGTTGTAGTCTTGGCAAGCCAATCAACTCTCTCGTTTCCACATATACTCGGGTACTCATAAGCAAATGTAAAAATACACTGAAATACACTTTTCCACCAGATCCAAAGAGACAAGCTGTATATTAATCATAATATCATTATATGAGGGGTATTTTTTAGAGATTTCAGGAAAGAGAATCAGTGCAGATTAAGTAGTTGAAGCACGTCTATCCTGACTAAGTACCCATTCAATGGTAAAATTAATATAGAGAAGGTCAGAAATGTAAATTTTATGTTCATTTCTAACACGAAATTCGCAATTTAGGTAGTCTGATTTACAAAATTTTTTGCAGGTATCATAACTGACATATTTGCTGATTTCAACTGTAATTTAGGTAGCCTGATTTACAAAATTTTTTATAAGTATCATAACTGACATATTTACTGATTTCAAGCATAATTTAGCTAGTCTGATTTACAAAATTTTGTGCAAGTATCGTAACCGACAAATTCACTCTGACAAAATACTTCGCTCAAAATCAGATCGAATTTAAACGCTGTAAGATCAATTTTTTATCCTCCCAATTTATGCTCATGATTTATCGACGTGAATTTGTCATAAAATATGAACCAGCTGGTTTACGAGCTCCAAGTGAAAGATATAATATAGTTTTCAATAATACCTATAGCAAAGAATACATAAACTGAATGCTTCGGATGTGTTTTCCTTTCCCTTTTTACAAATCTAGCTCTGTTAAAGTAGTGTCTTTTTTGGAAGTAATTCGAATTTGAATATAAACTGTGATCAGTTTTAAGGATAAGTACAATATATTTGTATATCTTCCTTGGAGCAGAACACTTTTTAATATACACTGCTCGACATTGAAAATGTAACACCAAGAAGGAGTGGTCAGAAAGTGATGAAATTTGGAAAAAAGACAGAGACAGAAAGCAGCAATAAGTGATCTTTATTTCAAAATGATAGTCAGAATACAGAGCGAGAACGGCGTCGGCTCAGTAGGATGTAGGACCACCGCGGACAGCAAAGCACGAAGAAACAGGTCTAGGTATAGATTCAATAAGAGTGCGGATGGTGTCCTGAGGGATGGCTCTCCATTCCGTTTTAACTACTTGCCACAGTTCGTCTTCTGAACGAGGCAGGGGCAGAGTCTGCAAACGGCGTCTAATCACATCCCACACATGTTCGATTGGTGACAGGTCAGGAGAGTACGGTGGTCAGGGAAGCATCTGTATACCTTGCAGAGCATGTTGGCAGATGCGAGCATTGTGTGGTCTGGCGTTATCCTAGCAACATCAAAATGGAAATGTAAGGGATCGCCACCGGCCGTAGTATATTGTCCAAGTATCGTTGGGCCGTCATAGTGCCCTGAATACGAACCAGAGGTGATCTGGAATCGTAAGCAATAGCGCCCCAAACCATTATGCCACGGTGTCGCGCGGTAAGGCGTTCCACAGTTACTGCCGGATTCGATCGGTCTCCACGTCGACGCCACACACGTATGCGGCGACTGTCACTGGATAAACAGAACCGTGACTCATCTGAAAACACGACGTTTCGCCATTCTGTCATCCACATCGCTCCAGTCCGGCACCATTCTAAATGTTGGCGTCTATGCTATGGCGTCAATGGCAGTCTTCTTAACGGACGCCATGAGCGCAGGCCACGTTCAACCAATCGACGGAAAATGGTTCTTATCGACACGGAAACATCCATGGTATCTTGCACATGCTGCAGAATCGCGGTACAAGTGACTTGCTGGACCGACACAGCTTGTCGGCGGATGCGTCGATCCACGCGTGTTGACGTCACTCTGGTTGCACCTGCACCCCCCTCCTTCCCACATTCCCTTGTTCCAATCATGTTCGCCGTAGCCGATGCAAGGTGCTCGTATCCATGTGGGTATCAGCTGCGATTTGATGTAAGGACCAAACCGCCCTTCTCAGTCCGGTCACCATACCCCTCGTAAAATCGTCTATCTGCTGGAAGTGCCTTCGTTGACGGCGGCCTGGTATTCTCTCCTATTACACGTATCCTCCGGAACAAAAACCAACTTTCTTCGATAATTCGTCTGGCAGAAATAACGACACGAATATTCCCTATTCTGCACGTTCCTTCCCTTATATCTTACTTCACGTGCGTCAGAGAGCTGCGTATTTCACATCATTCGCGTAACTCAGTGACGTGCGTCTACTCTAAAATTTGCATAAATTTCTAACCACTCCTTCTTGGTGTTGCATGTTCAATGTCGAGCAGTTTATTTCTTTTACAAGGTGTATAATTATTTTGTTTCCCTTCTAATCCATATCGATGGTTTATCGACGTGGATTAGTCATAAACCATAGACCAGTTGGAGATCAAGTTAATGTGTTTTCCATTAATCCCGATGCTAAAGAATATTTAAAAACTGTTAAATTGGATACTTTGGGTGTGTCTTATTTTTAATTTTACAAATATAACTCTGTCAAAATCCTGTGCACCTTGGAAATAATTCGGATTTTTGATGTAAATAGTGACCAAAACGCGAAATACAGTATATTTGTTTGTCATCCTTGGACTAGAGCACATTTAAATAGATTTCTGTGTGGTGTATGATTAGTTTGCTTCTCTTCTATCTCTTATCGATGGTTTATGGACGTGAATTAGTCATAAACCATAGACCAGTTGGTTTATGATACCAAACTGCAAGCCATTATGTGGCTTCTAGTACAGATGTGTCCTTGTTTGCCTTTTTGTAAATCTAGCTTTATTAAAGTTATGTCTACTTTACAGCTTGGAACAATAATTTGTTTGTCTTCTTTGGAACAGAACATATTTTAATACATTTCTGTAGTGGTGTATGATTAGTTTGCTTCCCACCTAATCCATGCCCATGGTTTATGGATGTGGACTGGTCATAAACAATAGCCCAGTTAGCTTGCGAGAGCAAACTGTAGGTCATAATTTGCCTTCCAATAGCCCTGATGCCAAAGAATATATAAAAACTAAAAATTTATAATCTGATCTCAAATATTAAAAAAAAATCACTTCTTTGCTATGCCATGCAGTCACGCATGTTAAATAACTAATCTTCTACACCATCGAAAACTGAATAGATTATTATCTATTAGCACTCTTCTGTTTTAACATGACTTTCAAAACGTCGTTAAGATAAACAAGCTATTTAGAGAAACGAGTTATCAATCTTTTATCTTTTCTTGGATCTGGTGTAGCGCTTTGTTTTCTTGAGACAAGGCCCGAAGGGTCACGCAAACAGTTCAAGGTATTTCTTGTCGCTTTTTTTGTGGGTAGTTTGTTTGTTATATACACACTCCCTTCCTTCAAGTAACCCCACTGACAGTTTTAGAAGAGTAAGAAATAAGGTGGAGGCACTCCAAATTTCCACTCGTATTTCCGTCGAAAACTGGTACCAAGGCAGACCTTGACACTTTGACAATGAAGGCGTGTGTCGTCTTGTTGTCGATCGCACGCCTCTTTTTCTTGGTGCAGGTGACGAATGATAGGGAAGTCAAGATGCACGCACCCTTTTATTGGTAGACCTGTCTAATTTGCTTTCGAACGTCACCAATTGCTATGCTCCGATGACCTTTTACAGCTGTGGATCAGCATACTGTGTTCAAGCTGTCAGCAATTTGCCCATTAGATATTTTTTCATGCATATTTAGAATAGGTATTTCTTTCATTTAAAATGCTGCAGACGGCGTTCCTTTCTTGATCTTAAAGAATCTAATGTATACACCACACGACTTCCTTGTACGGAAAATTAAATTATACGCATTTTGCATTTCATTTAAACTTATTGAATTGAATTAAATCTGCTTCATCGATAGCGCATAAACCATAATAGAATAAATGCACTCTTTAAAATTCACTATATTTGTTTACCACAGCGACATTCTGGCGCTAGCTTCACTTAACAGGGTTACATCTCATTCATTTTATAACTCATCAGAATGCACAAAAATTATGCATATCATCTAGAGAATTACATAATCGTTGCCACATGTTCTATCCAAATAAGGATACTTTCATGTTCTAAGAGGAGAGGAAAATTTTTGCTTTATGCGGTCGTTAAATTCCCCGTCAGGAAAGGGGGAAGAAATTTTCATTCGCGCAGTTGGGATGCACCCCCAAATACTATAATAAATCTAAAACCATGTGTAAAGGAAATTAAACAAACAAACAAAAAAAGAAACAGTTTTTTACAGACGATTCAGTATTTCTCATTGAATTAATTCAGTTTTTACTTCGCGACAAGGCAAAAATTCGTTAAAACTCAAAATACCTATATTAAAAATTACGAAGTAAATCTTAAACATTTATTTCCTGGAATAAATTCCAGAACGGATTAAGCATGATTTAATTCGCAAACGTAAAAGAAGGCGTTATCTTTGTTGTTGCAAAGCTTAGTTTCTCTAGATTGGCAGCAAATCCACTTCGTACAAGGAAGTAGAAAGCATGATCGCATGACTTTAGAACTGTTGTCAGCGGAATTTGTCCAAAATTTTTGGGCACTTACACGCTTTACTTTTCGTTACGCTACCCTGAATATATGACTCCTTTACCTTGACTAGTGTTTCCACTAACCACGGCCGTTCCTAGCAGAGGTGCAGCGCGTAAAAGTACGCGGGGAGCGAAATTCAGGGGCGGCCGAACTCTCACGATACTGCGCCTAAATATTTTAAATTCATTGTAAGTAGTTGTCATATATAAGTACTTTTTATACAGTTTGTCATACGTAAGTACTAAGTGAGTATGGAAATTTTTTTTATTAATCATTGGGCATTTTTTTTTTAAATTTGGGAGGGGCAATCAATGGCCTAAGAACGGCCCTGCCACTAACTTCACGTAAGACTGATTTAACGTAAGATAAGGTTAGATCTTTAATTTATCTCCTATTCGGCCTCGTCCTTAAGTAGTTTCAGAACACTGCCATTCGGTAAAAAGTAAGATCTTTAATTTATCTTCCGAATTTAATCAGCTTGTAATTGCTTAATAAACTTATTGATTTAAAGGCAGTAAATACATGTTTTAATAATTTAGATCTTTATTTTATTTTTACTAATATATATGCATGATATAGATATGAAAAAGGACATGTAGTATTATTGTAATTATTAAAAGATATTTTAACATCATATGTTACGTTACTGGTGCAGAATTATTTCATTTACATTACCTCTTTGTGAAATATTTAAGTCATATTTCCAATTTATTTGAATAAAATATTCTTAATCGATGAATTATGCCATTTGAAAAATTCTTTAAGTCAAGAAAATTTTCTTGAATGGCAATGGTTTTAATCATTTGGTTGATAAGTATTACGAAACTTAATATAAAACTGTGTTCTGCCTAATAAAGAAATCGTTTTAATGAAATTTATGAAATATATTGTCTCGGTCAGATTTCGAAAGCACTTAACTTTTCCAAAAGTACATCGAAGTACTTTCAAAGTACTTAACAAGTTTTATAATAATTTGATAACATTCCCATAAAATTTAAGAAATATATTGTCTCAGACAGGTTTCAAAAATGCTTATCTTTTTCAAAATTACTAACAAGTTTCATAATAATATGACAACATTCCAATACCTAATTAAAAGTGATTATTGCTCTTTAATTTAATTACAACAATTTCTAAGAAATGCATTGATCTCCCAGCTTTTGGGGGGCACATGGTTTTTAAAAAACATTAAATAGATAATAATAATTATTATTATTTCAATAACAAAACAAGGTTGTAGGACCTTTTCACAAAGGTAAAAGTAATAGAATTCTTCTTAAAAATTCTTTTCTAGCAAAGGTAAATAAATACTAAAAAGTTACTCTATCATGCTATTTAAACGTAGGATTACTAACGGAAGTGTGAGGATGTTATAGAATGAATAAAACAAATAAAAGATTTTACACACACATATATTTTATTTTTTATTTATTACATTTATTCATTCAAAATGACCCTAAATAAAATAGGTCGATGACATGAGAAGTAAGATACATAATTTAAGATGGCTGCAGTTATGTTCCAAGTAAACGTTAAATCTATAAATAAACTGCCGAGTGTACTTGGACAGTTATTTCGCACAATATTAATATTAAAATGATGTTTCACAGAAATGAATACCTTTTCATTTCGTTTGACGACTACATTGATAATCTCGCATCGTAAGAACAGGAACATCTGTATCTACAGTAAAATTTCATCGATCAATAAAGGAGAATATTTCATCAATGCACTAAACGCGATCATCTTTAAATCTCCTGAATTAATTGCTGGATGAATATATACGGATGCTAGAATAAATTTTGATTGTCGCTAAACAATTACATCAACCATACAAATATCGCCTACTTCTGAATCCTGTATTCTCTTACGCTGTTTAAGAGCAAATTATACTGGTACAAAATCTGCAGCACTCATCAAATCGCAACACCACTACCTTGGCAAACTAAAATACAGCAACTGACTATCTACGCGCGACTGTCTACCAGACGACACTGCCACTCACCGCCATTATGCGCACGGAGCTTCAGCAAAATTTCGCTATTTTGACCCGTTATTATACGTATTCCCTTCGTACAATTAAGAAAAAACATGTGTTTGCTAATTTGTTCTTTCATGTGAAAATAATGTGACATATAAAGGAGCACGCTCCTATGTCTTGACCCTAACTATTCGCGAAGTACATGAGGCTTGCTGAAGCTAAAGCCAGTGAACCAGTTCAGGCAGCAGGGAGCCGTGAAAGCAGCGTTCAGCAAAGGCTGCCAAAGATTCTTTTTCAGACTTAAGAAGGGTGCGCTTATTTATACTTTAACTAATCTGCATTATAGCGAGAGTTCACAAAAGTAGAAATTATAGTAAAGTTAAAATAATAAGATAACTGTGTTAATTAACATAGAACCTTATAATTTAATAAAGAAAAGACTTCATTATTCAAGATGCAGTTTTGAAAATTTTCATTGGATCTTTTGTGTACCAAGCTTGCAACAAATTTTCCTTCCACCAAATGCTTCATAGTTTATCCAAGATGCGAAACCTGAGAAATGAAAACTATTAACGGATCGAGGAGTTTTTTTTTTTTCCCGAGGTGTTTGGAAATATGCATCAATCAAAACTGGAATAAAATTCATTATTTTCATTGTCAAATTTATTTTAAAGCGTGTTATTTATACGCTCATTTCGAATGGAAATGACGAACTGAACAGCCCATGATACGAAGGGAACATGGAGAGATTCCACTCACTTCTGCATTATCTGCAAAAAAGATCCTTTCGTGATCTCTATGATCGGAATATGGACATTAATAAGTATCTTAGCACAGTATTTTACTTCAGTTGTGAATACTATTCTTCAAAAAAATTTTTTTTATCAGTTAACTATCAAGAGATTAAAAGAGAGATGTATCCTAATGAAAAATTGATGGTACGTCTTCCTTAACTTTTATTTATTTATTTTATGTATACAGTGTGCATACTGTATTTTGAACGTTACAGAACAAGGCCTCCCCTTATTAAACAAAACCAAACAAAATAAAGTTAACACACAAAACGTTAAAAGCATTTTAACAAAATCTGAAAGGATCCAGATTGTTAACAGTCATTAAAAACAGTTTGTTAAGGTTTTTCACTCTCTCGCTACTGTGACTCCTGCTAGCCGATTTCTTTTTCAGCTTTATTACAGAGCATTATTTTCTTTGCACTTACGCCATACGGAATCCAACAGCAAATTACAAACATTTTAAAAGCAGCATTGCGGTATACGTTTAGAATTCAAGATCCAGCATAAGTGTTGGCATACAGTTTTCTGCTTTTTCAGTCTTTTCTCAGTTCATCATATAAAGTTCAGTTTTCTTACTAAGATGGCTTTACAAAACTCTTTATTATTATTATTATTATTATTATTAACGTTTCATACGTTTATTTATTAAATAACGCGTTCTTGGCACTTGTACCGCATAAAATTTGATTCAACCGAGTCACAAAATACTTAAAAACAGCATATCTTTAAAATTTCCGACAGACAGTCTCGCGCGCTGGAGATAAAAAGGTTTTATTTCGTACGGTGTTGCCATTGCTCGCTTTGAAATCCTTGAGTATTTTAGTCAACAATTTATTAAAGTTTTACAAAATAGGAAATAAATAATAAAGAACATTCGAAATTCAAAATTCGGTCTTCCAGGTGCCCATGTTCGGGTGGAAGACCACGGGGGAAAAAAAAAAATCTTTCATATCGTGGGAAGGCAGTTACAGTCACTTTCTTTACCTGGAAATGGCTAGTGACAGAATGAATCTTCAGACAAAAGAAACACAATGGCAGAGTAGGTCCCCGGGGGGGGGCATAATGTGCAGAAAGTTTTGATATCTGCTATCTACCGCAGTTCCTTTTATATGCCAATGCAATTCCTCTTTTAGTTTTCTCCTTTAAATGAACAGGGAAATATCGGTTAAAAATTTGATTAGTTTCACTATAGGGTCTGCTTTAACTTTAGTTAATGTTATTATGTCTGTGCCTCCCAGGCGGGTCCACCTCAGCGTGGTGTGGGGGTGAACATCCCTTTTTTAAGGGATGGCCAACGGACCCACAATTGCTCGTTAATGTATAAGTTCATACACTCGTTTACGAAACAATCGTTGACCCATTGCCTAGTATTCAGCTTGTTCCATTTTTCAATTAATTTTACGATTTGCAGTGACTCTGCTTTTAACAGACTCAAATATGTGTAATATCATTTTCCTTTCTTTGAGAATACTGTGAGAACAGCAAGAACACATTCGCTCATAAAGTAACGCACTTCACTTCCATTTAGTTTTAAATTTCGTAGCCTTTCGTTTGATATAAAAAAGTTTACAATTAAAACTCGCTTTTTGCAGGATACTACTCTTAAGTTTATTACGTATAGATTCAAAATTATGAAATATGCACTTGCAGTAAGACCACTAGGCTTCCCGTGAGGGAAACACATAAAAATTGTAAATTAAAAGCATCACTTAAATAGAAAATAAAAAAAAGAAAATCTGAAAAGTTTCAGATTTTAAATTACGTCCTAATGGGCGTTTTTTAAACATTTTGTATGTTACTTTTATTTACTGAATATCATGTTTTTCGCATTTCAACCATAAAATTCAGTTAAAGAACAATATCGCAAAATAATTTTAAACTGAGCCTATCTTTAGAATTTCCTACACACAGTCTCACGCGTTGCAGATAAAAATGTTTTTTTCTGTACAACGTTGCCATTGCCCGCTTTGAAATCCTTGAGTTTGTTAATCAAAATCGTTAATAAAACAAATTCCAAATTTCAAATTTGGGCTTCCAGATGTCTATATTCGCAGCAGGATTACGGCATTCAAAATTCGATGGCTTTAGGTACCGTCGTTTTATCACAATGCGAGAAACATACATACATTTATGCACATTCTTCATTATTTAATTTCTTTAAATATAATACAGGGCTGCAATATTTTGTGGCAACAGTTGGAACAAAGTGATACAGACTTTTAATGTATCCGACGCAAAATCGCAAAACGAAAACAATAGTCCTTCAGGGACAAAGCCCCTTTGAACTAATAAAAAGAAAATAATTCCACCCACTGGTGTATGCAGATGAGCTGCATAATAAGGTCCTCCTAACACGTAACAGTTATATTCCTACAGACCGTTGCCACCATGTACTAATAAATACCCCGAACTACATTCACGATATACCAATATGAACTCGACGTTTTATGTGAAACCGTTTTTTAGGAGAACACTCGCATATAAAACAGCAGAAGAGCGATTCGGGCTTCGAAACCATATCGCTTTATGCAAATGATATTATTTTATTTAATGAATGTTCGAGGAGAGGGGAGATAGAGATGGAGGAAAGTTGTCCCAGGCACCTGGCGTAAAAGCTCGGGTCGAAAGCTCAGCTGCGAGTGTTATGCATAAACCGAGGCTGTTTCTCAGCCTAGCCGGAAATTTATCGTCTGCCGTTATAGCGGAGAGTGGGATTTATTACCTTTTTTGCATATTATTATTTGAAAGGGGGACGTATATATATTGAGATGAGAATAGAATAAATAATCTGCTTTCAACAGGATTTCAGTGTAAACAGTTAGTAAACTCGCTGGATGAATAAACTGGATTCATGTTTGAGGATGTTACGTGCGATTTGTCAAATCGTCTGAAAGAATATTAGAATATACTTTTCAAAATATAGTAAAAGAAATAGATTTTTTCTGTTAGAAAAACAACTGAAAATTATAAGTTCATTAAGCATTTTTCGAACTATACAATATATATAATTTTTTTTACTTCTCAAAATTTTATTTTTTTATTTTCGGTTTCTGTGCATTAATTAAAATCTTCCACAGAGACATTTGAATTAACCATGTTTTCCGGTTATCTGCGCATAATGCGTGTATACAATTTTAGGACTAAGCTTGTACAAAATCAGAAGTTGAAGAAAACAACAATTTTTACTGTTCCGTTTTCAGTATGCAATCCTTCTAAGCCTATACAGTAATTGACACCTTCATAGAGTAACTGTTTGATTTGTTCGTAGAATTGACCTTTTTGAATAGTATTTGAATACCTGGTTACGATTTTTGAATCTTCTCAGTTCCATTCAGATAATGAATTTTCTAGTTAAACTTCATTTTAAGAAAGAGAAAGTGGTGTGCAGTTTCCAAACCCGTTAAACGGGAGGTTGACTGATAACTGTGACACTTTTCTTTGGCAGAAAGAGCTTGGTAAGAATGAAAATCCATAACCATACATTATCAAGCAGAAAAAACGAATTATTCGATTGAGCTTTTTCAAATTTCACTCACTAAATGCTCTTCAGCAGTCTCTTCACTATGCTTTTATAAAATGCGGAGTTCGGTGTCTGTCCCTCAGGAGAAAATTCTTAACGAATTATCCCTTTCCACTAAAAATAAATAAATAAACACTTCTTAAAGCTTTCAGACTTTATGGTAAGCTCAAAGAGTTTTTTTTAATCAAAAATTCATCAAAGTTTCATAGAATTTGAAATATACAATGAAATATTTAAAAACAGCATATCTTTAGAGTTTCCGATAGACAGTCTCGCACGCTAGAGATATTTTTTTTTCCGTGCAGTGTCGCCATTGCTCGCTTTGGAATCACTGAATTTGTTAATCAAAAATTCGTCTACAAAATATGCAATACACAATAAAATAAATTCGAAATTCAAGATAATAGGAATACGTTATTCAAAATTTGATGGCTCTATATACTGCTATTTTTTCACAATGCGAAAAACTTGCATACCTTCATGCAAATTCTTCATTGTTTCATTTCTTTAAATATAATTTAGGACGATAATAGTTGGTGGCAACAATTTGAAAAGTGATTCAGACTTTGATAGTGATTCATCGCAAAATCCCGTTTTCAGACTAATAGCCTTTCTGGGCTAACTTCGGGCTAAAAATCACTAGTATAATCTTAATTTCTGAAATCGAGTTTCCCTTCTTCCAGCTAAACATTTTTCAGCCCAACACGTCAGGTTTATAAGCAAAGTACCAAGTTTTATCTCTGGCAGAATTTGTTTGAAAAAATCAGGATTAATGTCTACCATTTGGATCAAGTTATTTGCTCAGCTTTGCTTAACTTTCGAATCCATAGCAGATGTCACTGAATCAATGCAATCGATTAAGTGCATACAGAATACTATCTGTAAGCAGGCACAATTTTAACAAAAGTAAGCTGAGGTGTTATAGTAATAAATATTGCCAATTACCGTAATCGTTTGGCAGGTTTAATAGAATTTGCAAACAAAGAAAAAATTAATTAGTTCTAGAACTTAGAGCACAGTGTGTTTGCATATTCGTGTATTAGTTAACGCAGAAAATCGTGAGTTCAGTCCTGCTTGTCATTTCTGCAATGGCGGTCTGCCCCACGCGGAACATTTTTAGAGGGGGCGTTTTTTGCGTAAAACATTATATTATATAAGTTCGTCAGATGGATCATCGATGCAAGCGAAGAATAATTACAATCTAAATTGCCGTAGGGAATAAAATTAAGAAGAAAAGAGTTCTTGCTTTAGATAAAGTATTCAAGGAAATCTCCACGTGATTTCAACAGCTACGTATTTATATTATGCCTTTTTTGTTCCATTCAAGTTTTTGAATGGAAATTACGAACATCAACCAAATTCTAATCACGATGGCATTCATAAGAAAGAATTGCTCGTTAAGAAAAGTATTTCAGAGTTTTATTACCTTCATTTTGAGTGAAACGAAAGAGGAAGATGGAATGGCAGTCCTGAATTTCTGCAGTTTTCTAAAATAACAATCTCTAGACTTAAGTTCCAAATATTATAATATCAGTGAGATTTTTTCTCTAATTGCTATAAATGTTGCCATTTGTAAGAAGCATTTTCTGAATAAAAATTACGCAATAAATATTGTTACCTGCGTACGGGTTCGTTATATATTGAATGTACAAGTCGTAAAAAGTTAACAAAAATTTATTCTTTCCACAAGAAATAAATTAAAATGCTTAAATATTTCTTCACAGATCTTCGCACAATATCTCAAACGTTTAGCAAAAACTCAGTTAAAACAGATAAAATAATTCTGTCTCACCGCGAAATCGCTACAATCAATAACAGCATTAAGTAAACAAACAGCAGTTCTCTTTTTACAGCTACAACTACAAAAAGCAACAACAACAATTGAGATGAGATGTTTCAATTCGGCTTTTATAAGCTTTTTAATTATCAACAGAACAATCTCGATTTTTCTGATTGGCAACAGTAATTATGAGATATTTATTAAGCATTAAATGCACGCGCTCTTTTATTTTATTATTATTTTTTTTTCGACGTAGCTTTCTCTTCAAAAATCGTCTGCGTTGCACGGGGAAATAAAAAGGAATTTTAATTACAATTCTAAATAAATGTGAAATTCGTAACAATATTTAAGGACTACAAATGTATATTTTGCAGTTAAGAAATTCATCTCTACTGTTTACATAACAGAAAAATGAAACACCCGATCCTCACCTCAGTTAGAAGAGGTATCGTTGGATCCATAACTCAAAATATGAAAACTTGAAAATTAAACAACTAATTAAAATAAAATTGTTAAGGAATTTTGGATTCCTCTGTTTGAAAAGATTTCTTGGCCTCAGCAACGTCTTTAACACATCAACGCAATACAATTCTGCATTTTTACAAGCATTCATAAGATACATTACAATAATCAGTGCAGTTTCTTCTATACATTTCAATAATACCATAATCTGACGCAATAATTAAAGACTTGAAAAACTTTTGCAGCGTAAACAACTACATATTATTACAATGCAAATAAGTTTAACGATACAGATCATCTTCTTTTGAAGGTATACATATCATTAATCGAGAAATAGCAGATCTTCAATTCGTTTGTATTAATTCAAACAACACATCTTCTGATAATGCTTGTGGAATCAATTTTAATCTTTCAACATTTATATTTGGACATTCTACAGTCCGCCGTCTCTTGTCCACAAATATAGGAACAACTTATTTTTTTTTCGAAATTAAATCTATTTAAATATCTCGGAAATGTTCCATGGTTTGTTAGAACTTGATTTAAGAAAAAATCTGAAATATATCTCTTTTCGGAGACTTTGGAAAAGAATTTGAAAGTTGTTCTTCCATTATCATCTTGCATTCACCTATCTTGCCACACTTCCATTTCCTTTTTCTTAGCCATTAAGGTAAAATAACTTCGTGGGATTTTACTTTCAATTTAGAAATTTGAATATATTCTTTATTTTGCAAGGTAGTCCGCTTTTTCATTTATAATGATATTTTGGTGCCCCCAGATCCAATGAAGTCTCGTACTCACTATTAAAGGTGCCCTTTTTTTTAATTCTTATAATATTTTTATTTAAAGTATTAAATTTCTTTTTGGCTTTAAAAATGCTTGACTATCAGAATAAATAAATGCTCGTCCTTGTTTTATTATTTTTAATTGATTGTAAGGCTTTTAAAAGCCGCAGTTTCAGCCTGGTAGACTGAAAATCTATTATCAAGACAGAAACCACTCTCCTTTGTATGTATCGATTGTAAGGCTTTTAAAAGCCGCAGTTTCATCCTGGTAGCTTCTTTATATATACCGTCTTTATAGAATCCTGTATCGGTACCATCATCCTTCTTAGAACCATCCGAAAATCGTTCAAAGCCTCTATTATTAAAACAGCTTGAACCCCAACTAAAAATTTTAATCTTGACCGGCTTTTGCGACCATTTCGAGAATGGACTTTCAATTTCATCTTTATAAACAGTTAAACCATAGAGCTCAAAATCGCACCATCCTCTACTTATGTTTTGAATAGAACTTTGTATGTCCAGCTGCATATGTAATGGTATCACTCTTGCCAAAATTTGAAGAGATGGAGTAGACAGTATTTAATAGCACCTTGTCATGGCTAATAAAGCTGTTCTTTGAATGTATTAGGGTCGTTCAAATGAAAAGGTAAGAAACGATACTATGGATATATTGAAGTCTTTATTCACAAATAATTACCACAGGCTTGAGCACAACTATTCCACTAATTCACAAGCCGAAAGATTCCCTCTTCTGAGAATTCCTATAGCTGTGACAGCAGCCAATCCTTCACTGTGTTGTCCTTCAGTTCGTCGTCCGAGTTGAAGATTTTCCCTTTGAAGTGTCATTTCTCACCAGGTCGCTCAGCTTGTCGATGAGTTAGGCCGTGATTACCGTATTTGCCTGACCTGGGCTCGGGTCATCACTCATAAACTCCAGGCGTTCACGAAAACTGATACTATACTTTCTCACTGACTTGCCCCGTATACTGCCACCATCTGACGATGAATATCGACCAGTTTAATCCCGTTCGCATTCATAAATCTGATAACACTTCGCTCTCCTTAATTGTCGGATTTTGTAATGTGAACAGCATGATGTCATCACACGCACTGCCGCATCAATAGGACGGAACACACAACTGCCTGCCTGCTTCTCTCCTGCGTCATGTGCAGATGCCTGCGCATGCGCACAGACACGCCGAGTACTTCTTTCGCGTCCTTAGATATCTCACTACAATATGCCAAAGCGACATATTCAAATTTAACCTGAGCAGCCCAAACGGTAGAATGGTTAAGGGAGCCTGACTGCGATATCGACGAGCCCGGGTTTGAATCCCGGAGAAGGCATGGATGTAAAATTGTCTGTCCCTTCGTAGGAGGTAACGATACCGCCTATTAGGTGCCTTCTTAATAAAACAGTCACCGCTTCTGGCCTTAGGAGTGGTTAATGCCATCATAGGCAAGTGCCCGCCGTTGGAGGGTAAAAATTCAACCGGTTTGGTTTTTACGACGTTTCGTACCTTTTCATTTGAACACCCCTTATAGTTTGCTTTTCTCCTCATTTTAATTGTCGTTGGTTTTCACCAACCTGGACTAACATAAATTACAATTACTGTCTATATAAGATCAAGAGCAATCAAATAGACATCTACAGTGCCATTCATGGTTTTGCGAAACCCTCTCCCCCAAAAAATGATTAAAATCTAAACCCTTTCACATTTTATATTACGCCCAAAGGGGCGTTTTTTTTAGCGTTTTGTGTGTTACTTTTATTTATTAAATATCATGTTCTTCACACTTAAACCATAAAATTGAATTCAACAGCAATATCACAAAATAATTTAAAAAGAGCATATCTTTAGAATTTACGATACACAGTCTCACGCACTGGAGATATTTCCCCCCCCCCTCCGCACAGTGTTGCCATTGCTCGCTGTGAAATCCTTGAGTTTGTTAATCAAAAATTCGCTACAGTTTTACGGAATATGAAATAGATAATAGAACAAATTCCAAATTTGGGCTTCCAGATGCCCATATTCGAGTGGAGGATTACATTATTCAAAATTGGATGTCTCTAAGTACCGTTGTTTTTCACAGTGCGAGATGCATACGTACATTCATGCAAAATCTTCATTATTTCATTTCTTTCAATGTAATGCAAAGCTCTAATATTTGGTGCCAATACTTTGAAAAGTGGTTCGGATATTTACAGTGAACCAACGCAAAATGCCAAAACGAGATTACTAGCCCTCCTGGGCAAATTGCTGTTTTGGGCTAAAAAGCAAAATAGCAATAACATAATGTTAAAATGCTTGAACTAAAGCTTTTCTCCAAAAATAAACTTAGAGTTTTAGCATATTTTGTAACATGGCACTTCCACGTTTTTTTGAAGCTCTTTGTTTGCATATCAAGAGGGGTGGAAATTCAGGGACCGCTCCAGATGGCAAAATCAGGCACCGCCTTGGGCAGCGAAAGTTCTAGCTATGCTATTGCGTTTCTGATGTACATAAAAAAACTTTCGCTTTTCGATGTATTAAATGAATTACTCTGTGTGAGGAAAATGTTTAACACATAGAAAATACATCGCTAAACTTCGTGGTCACTTCAACGCAGATTCCTGCGTTATCAATGTCCTAGAAGGGGGGGGGGAAATAAAATAAATAAAAAAAAAGGGGTCACGGCATAGTTTCCTACTTTCGCTGAAATGTTTTGCAAATGGCTTCTATTTTTATTAGAGTATAAATGTTTCTTGATCGCGCATAAATAAACTTCTTTTCAGTAATTATAATTACTGTTGGAAAAAAATGTTTTTTATTTCGCGAATTTAGACAATTAAAAACTAATGAGCATTGCTCTTTCATTTTATGCAGTTCGCATACTCAGTATTCTACATTCCCTGATTCCACCCCCTCTTTAATTTGGATCAAGCAGATATAAGAAATAAAAGAAATCTCTGTGTTTAATCTATAGCTTTTAAATTTCCTTTTCAGTTAGTGCTTAATGATCTGTTATTAACGAAGTTATGACATTCTTCGTTCGAATTCAGTTCTCTTAATTAAAGTTGTTTTTTCTTGCTGTAATTCAGTATTTGTCTTCTGATGTTTATTTATCGTTGGAAGTTTTTTCGAATTGAACTTTGAAACTCGACATTTTGAAATTTTTTGAAGGATTCCGTTTGATATACAACAGTTTTTAAATCTCTCGTTCTACTGGTTGATTCCCGAGATTTAACTGCATTTTTCACATCTAAAAAGCGCGACTTAAGATATGTATTACATTTATACAAAGCGTTGTTCTAACATAGGTATTTTGGCACAAAATAGGACTTTTCTGAAATAGCACACTAATCCCCCCCCCATATTTCAGTTCTATGACTTGACTTACACCAAAGTGCCAAGTTTTGCAAAAAGAGCCTTACACGATATATGATACTCAGAATAATTAGCTCAAAGGGGCTAATAATTCTGGCTGTGAGTCTCGAAACGGCATTTTGCTGCGAATCGCTATAAACGGCTGCATCACTTTTCAAATTGTTACCACCAAATACAGGGGGTTTATAAAGTCCCGGACCCCTTTTGATGTTTAATAACTCATAAAGATAGATTAAAATTAATAACATAAATGGTTAGATAGACTCAAAAAGTTTCATGATCCTTGTCAGTGAACTTCGTTGCACGGAGAATATCAAGTCGATATTCAATTTCACCCCAGGTACCGGCAAGCATGTCGGCATCCACAGAGGCTGTTGCGGTTGTAATTCTGGCTTTTAGGTCATTCATGTTCGACACTCTTCTCCTGTAAACGTTGTCATTACAAATTCCCAAAGGAAAAAGTCCAGCGGCGTTATATCAGGTGATTTGGGTGGCCAAGGAATTGGACCTCCTCGCCCAATCCATCTTCCTGTAAAATGGTCATTCAAAGAACTACGAACGATGGTACCGCAATGAGGTAGGGCACCATCTTGTTGCAAGAAGACATGTGGCTGAAGCTCTTCTAGTTGTGGAAATACGAAGTTTTCCAACATGTCTAAGTATACGACTGATGAGACCGTCTTTTCTGTAAAAAAGAAAGGCCCAATGACTCGGTCGTGCGTTAGTCCATACCACACATTAACCTTTGGGGAGTCCCTTTGTGCCTCACGGTATTCATAGGGGTTTTTAGATCCACATATGCGCACATTATGGCGATTAACCATGCCAAAAAGACGAAAGGATGCTTCGTCGGAGAACAATACAGAAAAGTACAGATATTTAGAGTAGAAAATAAAATTATCATAAATTAACCACACGCGCAGACGATATTTACAAAAGTAAAGATATTCAAACCTGAAAAGGAAAATATATAAGTTATTTCATCAATAAATACCATAAGTTTGTTTATATCTTCATTATTTTATAAGTTATTAAACATCAAAACGGGTCCGGAACTTTATAAACACCCTGCATTATCGCCTTGTATTATATTTAAAGAAATTAAATAATAAAGAATACTACATGAGTGTATGTACGTTTCTTGCATTGTGAAAAAACAAAGGTAACTAGATCCGTCAAATTTTGGCAACGTAGTCCTCTACCCGAATATGGGCACCTGGAAGCCCGAATCTTTCCAATTTCGAATTTACTTTATAACCTAATTCATATTTTTTAAACTTTAACGAATTTTCGATTAAGAAGCTCAACGATTTGGAAGCGAGCAGTGGCAACACACTGTACGGAATAAAATATTTTTATATCTAGTAACAGCGCGAAGTCTATTCGAAATTGTGAAGCTATGCTGTTTTTAAATATTTTAGCCCAAAGGTGCGTTAGCCCAAATGCTCTCGTAATGTGTTTGTATGTGTAAATGAAAAAAACAAAACGCCACTTTGAGCGTAATGTAAAATCCAAAAGCTCTCCGATTTTTTTTATGTTATTTATTTATTAAATTAAAACTCATCATAAATTTAACACGATAAATTACACGCAGGAGGAAAGAAAAAAACGAGATTGAAATAATAGTATTAATTTACAGAAAAAGCGCTGATGACAGTAGTACATCTGGACACAGGTGTTTTCAGTGTAGACTACAGGAATCATTTTGAATATTAAATTAAGTTACTACGTAAAAGTTACCCTGCCAGCAGCCGACTGTCGAAGTCGTTGAACATTAATACTTCGACTTTGTTGAAATTACTGTGAACAGGTTGGCTGCTTGAACGCTTTCATATTTTCCCGAAGCGTAACGTGGATAGGTGGTAGTTTCCCATAGAACATCCTCTACAAAGCTATCGCTTTCCTTAATGAGTTAGCTCTCGCATCAAATATACCAAACCAAAATTTACAGTTAATTTCTAGGGCGAAAATGCAACAAAAATTGGATATTGTTCGGAGAATAGCCTTGACGCCAAAAAGGGAGAAACAGCTTATTGTGGTATGGCAGGCAATAGTTGTCATTCGATGGCGTACTTCCTCTAAGGAGACAGCCGTAATACTTTTCCCTTGCTAAGGGATTATCGGTAGTATTACTTCTTAGCTGTAGTATTTATTATTAGTATTTATCATTGTAGTATAGTAATTAGTATTTATTATTAGTATTTATTATTGTAGTATAGTAATTAGTATTTATTATTGTAGTATAGTAATTAGTATTTATTATTGTAGTATAGTAATTAGTATTTATTATTGTAGTATAGTAATTAGTATTTATTACTGTAGTATTTAATATTGTAGTATTTATTCTGTAGTATTTACTTCCGTTGGCAGGATGAAATGTCGCCCATACCTTTGAAGAAGCCAAGTTGGCGCAATCAAGGCTGTTCTCCGAACAATATCCCAAAAATTTTCAAACTTAGTAAACAGTGATTGCAGAATTAGTGCCAAGCTATATTTCGTTTCACTTACCATGACTTCTGTTATTATTATTATTGTTGTTATTATTATTTATTATTATTATTATTATTATTATCATATTTTGCAGCATGAAGTAAGAGAACTGTGTAGCTGCTGAGAACTTTGCTGGAGATATTTATGAACAAAAGGAACGAAAACGAAATGTATTTTCATTAAGAAAGAATCTGAAATAAATAGTTTTAGCTTCCAATTTTCGTTTACTGTTTCATTACTGATTCGAGGCACACAGTATTTACGACGACACTGCCTATTTTACTTAAAAAACGTTACACAGCCGGATCTTTTAATCTTTGCTTTCTTGTTTCCCTCTCAGGAATTAATTGATTAAATCAAAGCATGTCATTCTATCTGTCTAAAGGGAAAGCTGCCTTCATAGAAACCTTCTTGAAGAAAACAGCCCGGCATTCCCGTTACGCATGACAAAACCTCCCATGCAGCCACCTCGTTACCATGATTTGTACCAGGTGAAACTACAAGTAATGAGCGATCCTATCCGTTCGAACACTTATAGAACTATTACGCTATGAAATCACAGTCTAATGAATTTGTGTTACTATACTAGTTATCAAAGAATGGGTTCACCAGCAAGCGGACGGTAAAGTCGCTGAATGCTGATAGTTCGGTCTGAGGCTCGAATCCCGTGAACGGGCTGGCTGCATGGGCGTTTTCGTGGTTTTTTCCATGTGTAATGTGCATACCAGTTTCCCTTAGAACGTCCTCCCTCGAAGGCATTCCTTCCCTTAGGCAAATAGCCCTCGAGGCTTTGCCGTAATCACATAAGCCAAACCAAACTATCATAGTATGCAAAGCCAGTGACCAAATTCAAGTGGTGACAAATTAGCTTGCGCCGCATTTCAACTTGAAAGCCACTAAAGAATCTATTCGGTTTTTCAGTCAACTTTGCCCTCGCCAGAATTTGAAGTGCGTATCTTCGAACTGCTAGCTGAACGTCCTACCAGTTAAATCTTGAAAACACACACGGAGGAATTCAATAATTCCTAATATCCTCCCCTACACACACACACACACAAACTTTAAAAGGCGATAATGGAGAGGACGAGACTCAGTTGGCCAAATCTAGATGGCGACGAATTATCACCAATCACATTTTTACTTCCTCGTACGAAGTGAAAGAAGTAGGAGCATCTCCCGCCGTTCCGGCTGAGACCTCGACTAATCTGGCCAAGACCTGGGCCTGGTGCATAATCAATCTTCACAATAATTAGAATCATCGATTCTTTCGTGATAGGTTCAGTCTCCGGCAGGAATTGTACTGGTACTGTTTTGTCTGCCCCTTGGTTGTCGGGACGCTACATGATTAGATATCGAAGGTTGTTCTTGGGGGCTTGATTCCCTTGGTCAAAATTAGGTGACAGTCTTTGACCATGCTTTGACAATCTTTGCGTTGATAGTCCATGCTATGACCTGACTTCGTTCTCTTGGTAGGTGAACGGCTGGAACCCAATCGCCATTGACTTCTGTTCTTATAACTCGGACTGTGGGCAATTTCTGCCTAATTGGATTGTCTCTGGAAGAGAAGGTAAAATTAAGCGTATTAAGGGCTTGTAAATGGCCAAGGTCTGGGAGTCTCCTTCTCTGGTGTACTGTTTGTACAAAAGAATAAAGGACTCTTCCCCCCTCCCGAAAGAGATTGTAAAGTGGATTTAAGTGGATTCAAAATGGATTCTTCAGGCGCCCAGACTGTATAACTGGTTAGGGAATCCGACTTCGATACCGACGGGCCAGGGTTCGAATCCAGGAAAAGGCATAGATATAATTTGTTAGTCTCCTCGTGAGATGTAACGATGGTCTCTTATTAGGTGCCTCCGTAATAAAACGACTACCACTTCTGGCCATACTAGTGGCGAAACCTGAATGGCTAGTGCTCGCCATTAAAAAAAAGTTTGATGTGCTGTTCATTCTTTTTTGAACTGACGTATGTATTTCTCATAACTCAAAAACGATTAGGCGTACAGCGTTGAAATTTTGTACATGGGACCTGATATAGCATCTACTTGAGGCACCTCCCTCTTTTTTTTTCTTTTTTTTAATCGGCACTACCGAAAGTATATATATCTATGTAGTATACTTTCGGCATATTATTTAGACCCAACCCCCTACCCGTCTTAAAAGTCTTTACCCGGCCTTTATTTTAGCAGTTTTGGTCGTAGTCATATACTTCCAATAACAGAAGTGTTTTGAATGACGAAAATATTCATGTTTTGGCAATACCAAATTAAAAATAAAAATAGTAATAATAATTTCGGACATGTAATGAAATCGAAATTTTGATGCGATATTGCGGTCTCCGGCTTCCTATATTTATATTTCGGAAAGTTTTATACTCGTGATAAATATACATACATATATATATATGTGTGTGTGTGTGTGATGTACCAAATGTAGTCGTAGCTCAAAGTATAAGAAGATAAGTTTAAAGAAAAACAGGATCCATTTTTAATTTCCATGAAAAACAGCAGTTACAAAACTCAGATCCCCGGAGTAAATTAAAAAAAAAACTAATAACTTTTTGTATTGAAGTTTACTCCATCGTTACATTAATGAAAAGATCCCCCGATAAGATCAAGATCAAGATAGTACTTTCGGTTCAAGGTGTCAACTACTAATGAGTTTTAACCTATATATCAAGTAAGGCCGGAGGCCGCTCACTTTTGTTTAGATAAATCAGAGCTGCTTAGCACCGCGCCCTTAGGCGAAAGAATGGTCTATGTGGCAAAGTCATACAGGAAGGTAGTCATGAAATTATAAATTGATATACTTTTGTAGATGTAGAAACATTCGAAAAATTTTTGAGCAGGTGCTGGGTGCGTGCTATTTGCAGTGAGGAACTGAGTGACTGAAATGAACATGAGATACGGAGAGTAAGTCAAAATCAAATCACGTAACCTGAGGTCGCGTTCTGGTTCGTTGATAAATACTGCTGTATTACTCAAAGTTTTATTAATTTAAGAGTAAATAACTCTTGTAGGCCTATAGTATTGCAATCTACTACATAATAATGATCTAATAACTATGGAGAGGTGAGTTTTATGCTACGTAATTCTTGTTTAGTTAGATAGAATTTGATTATTCCTTTTTTGGGCTTGGGGGTCACATGGACCAATCATGTTGCAGGATAATCTTTTAAGCGATTTCAAGACGAAAAATAATAGTCCATAAGGCTATTTCAAATTACTCTTCACAAAGTCCGTAATTTGGCTTTGCCAGATAATAAAATACACTTAAAACTCAACACAAAAATAGTTAATCATATCACGAATTCTTGAGTATATGAAATGCAATTAAATACTGGGTACTATTTACAATATGTACACTTTCACCACTTTGAGTTGTGATGAATAGAACGTGGTCGCTTAACCAGATTTTCTTCTGTTGGATCATAGTTTGCGAGATTTTTAATAGCATTATATGGTGAATTCTGAACTTGGATAAAGAATTTGTGCGAAATTATTAAGATCTGTTCTTGTATTTCAGGAATCTTCAGGTCTTGATACAGCTGGATATTTCTAATAAACCAGGGTGCTGAGGTTATTGAGCGTAGAATTTTATTCTGTAGATAGCTAAGTTTCTTTCTATGGGTTTTGCAAGCCGTGGCCCAAGTGGGGACTGCGTATAAGAGAATTGGTCGAATAAGCATCAGGTAAAGATTGCGTTTAGTATTCAGATTTAATTTAGAATTTTTCCCTAGAAGCGGGTAAAGAGCCATAAAAGCTGCATTAGCTTTGTTGGTGATATAACTGATGTGTTCTTTGAAAGTGAGCTGTGCATCAATATACACTCCAAGATATTTGTACGAATTGGCCGAAGGGATAAGAGTATCATGAATTTTTATATTGATATCCAGAGGGTAGTTTTTCTTATATCTTCTGTACATAACTATACAGCATTTGGTGGGATTAAGATTGATTTTCCATCTGGTGCACCATTTTTCTATTATTTTAATTTGGCTATTCAGTTTGTCTATTGCATGTTGCGGGTTTAAGGAATTAGTAAGTATTACCGTATCATCGGCATATTTAAGGATTTTTGCATTTTGCGGCTTGGGCATGTCACTTGCATATAGATTAAAGTTTGCTGGAGAGATGACGGAACCTTGAGGTAGTCCTCTATGAATATTTTTATGTGTGGACAAAGCATCACCACAGCGGACTTGGAAGGTACGATCTTCTAAATAGGAAATCATGAGATTTAAGAAACTTGAAGGAGGGTTTAATTTCGATAACTTGCATATTAAACCAGCATGCCACACTCGATCGAAGGCCTTTTCGAAGTCGAGGTAGCATGCGGCAACTCCGTTTTTCTTCTGAAATTCTACGGCAATGAATTCTATGAGATTAAGAATTTGATGCGATGTTGAATGAGCTTTTTTAAACCCGAACTGCTGATCGTCTGTGTCAATTAATTTGTCAGTGAAAATTTGGAGTCTTGAGGCAATTACGCGTTCAAACACTTTGCTGATAGCGGGTAGAAGGCTGATAGGTCGATAGCTGGATACTTCTTTTGGATTTTTGCCTGGTTTCGGGATCATTGTTACAATTGAATGTTTCCATTTTTTCGGAAAATGAGAGAGCCTAATACATGAATTAATTAAATTGCACAGTAGAATTATACAGTTCTTCGGTAGAACTTTAAGGGCTTCATTACCTATGTTGTCAAAGCCTCTGGCTTTCTTATTCTTTAACTTCCTGAGGATTTCTTGGATTTCTTTGGGGGAGGTAAATTTTACATAATCTCTGTTGCTTTTAAGTTTAATTTCTTCGACTTCGTTATTGATAGTATAGTCAAAAGGACTGATTTCTTCATGTTTCTCGAAAACTTTTTCAAGGCTCTCCGCCATGACTTCAGCGATTTCCGTTTCTGAGTTGTGTGTCATACCTCTGTGCGTAATAGGGTGATGAAGATTTGCTTGGTTATTGCGAAGGGATCTTGCAATTTTCCAAACCATGTTGGGTTGCATTTCTAAATTTTCAAGAAAAGAGTCCCATTTATTGGAGCGATAGCTAATTATTTCCTGTGAAATTTGACGAGTGAGGTAATTCACTCGTCAAATTAAGTCTTGTCGTTTGGATCTCTTGTGAGTTGCCAATTTTTCCTGCATCTATTTCTTTCTTTTATAAGGTTTAAAATATAATTCGGGAGTTCTTGCGGAGAGTAATTTTTCTGCGTATAAGTTGCTGTGGCCAGTGCCTTTAATTTTTCCTGCATCTATTTCTTTCTTTTATAAGGTTTAAAATATAATTCGGGAGTTCTTGCGGAGAGTAATTTTTCTGCGTATAAGTTGCTGTGGCCAGTGCCTTTTGAATATGTCCGTTAAATTTGTTAATTTCATT
This sequence comes from Stegodyphus mimosarum, assembly GCA_000611955.2. Classification (NCBI taxonomy): domain Eukaryota; kingdom Metazoa; phylum Arthropoda; class Arachnida; order Araneae; family Eresidae; genus Stegodyphus; species Stegodyphus mimosarum. Next base: position 588,586 of record KK112603.1, read on the forward strand.
TTCAACTTCTTCGGGATGGTTAATTACTATGCTACTGGGGATATTAATAAGTTCATTTTTATAGATAGTCCAGTTAACTTTAATCTTCGGTTTAATAAGAGGTGGGTAGAAACCATAAAAATCGAATTTTACAGGGAAATGATCAGAGGATAATTCTTCCGTCACTTCTAAGTATGGAGTAGAGTGAATATTTTTCAGTATTAGGATGTCAAGGATATCCCCTCTTCCATTAAAGTGATATCTCGTTGGAACATCTGGAGCGATGATTCTGATGTTGCTATTGAGTGCATAGTTATTAAGAATATTTCCGTTGTTGTTATTGATGCTGCAATTCCAGTTTGTATTCTTGGCGTTCACATCGCCGGCGATCAGGGTTGGGTAATCAAAATTGGTCAGGTTATTTAAGTCAGAATTAGTTAAAGTATTCCTGGGAACTCCCGATATTCCTTTACGAGTCCTTTTATAAAGCTCTGGAAAGGCGGAGCTTCCAAGAAATGACGTCAGCCAATCCAGTTCGCTTTAAATATTTCCAGAACATTCAATAAACTGTACGTGTAGAAAAGGCGGGAAAATCAACTTGACTACGGGGCTATGAATTTAATTCCACGTACTTTAAAATAAAAGATCATTACCATTAAAATGAAAAGAACATGCATTTAGAATTGTGACTGGGGAACAAACAAAAAGAAAAGATGAAATTTAAGTTAGGGTTTTAAGTGTATTTTTAACTATGGAATTTTATTATTAGATATATATATATATGTATGTATGTAGTATATAAGAAGTACTATACCATATATATAAGAACTGGCCTCTTATATATACTATATATATAAGAAGTTTGAAGCCTATATGACAAAATTTAACCGAGATATTTAATTCACAAAATTTGTAATTTTTGATGTCATTTCCAACTCGCCTCGAGGGATCGGTTGATTAATTTAGAATAATTCGCTGAAATAAGTTTAAAAGAAGTGCAGAAAAAAATGTATGTAATTTAACCGGCTGCACATTTAAGTCACATGGTGTCTCCATTAGATTTTTCTTAGTAGATGCAGCACTGTAAAGTCTATTAGACTATTGGATAATTTATTAGTCTATCCAATAATAGTATATCCTAATAGTCTATTAGGCTATTAGGAAACGCGCAAAATAAACTAAGCTCTCATCAAGAGTCGAATTACAAATTTTCCAACCGATACCCGCACGCACTGCCAATTCCATCGCAACAGCATTCTCGAGGAAATATTAATTTCTCGAAACATTTGTTATCCCCTATTCAAATTAAGTTATTTTCTCACAGCTTTATGATTACCGACGGATTCTGATTACGCATAATACATAATACACAGAAATGATAGCAAGTTACTGTCACTTTCGGCATAATTCAAAAACAACCACTTTTCATTCCCACGGCTATGATCTCTTTAAACACAGATCAGTGGTTCAGTGGGATGAGTTCTTTCTTGCTCAAGAAGTGGTTTAAGATTAATGGAGCAAATGCGTGAGAGATGAGACATGATATTTCGCAATAAATTCACGCCAGGTACCCCTGGGTGGCTTTTAAAACGTCTATTACCTGGAGATAATAGTCGAAGAAAATGAAGGGTTAAACATCCTCCTTTCGCTTCGGGTAACGCGGTTTTTATCTGTTTAGGCAATCGTTTAAATATGCATAATCTACCCCGGAGGTCTTTTCTGTTTGCTTTGTTTGTTTGATGGACTATTGTTTTGTTCTTAACTTCGTTTCAAAGCAAATTAAATTTCTCTACTGTATAAATTTCCGTCTAGCTTCTGATGAGGATCGGAGATTTCCAATGACGTCAGTATTGATCTGTGAAATATTTGTTAAAAGGGATTGACAGAAGGACAGTTCTATATCTCCCGTTTTACTGGCCGGATTGACGAAATTCAAACTGCACTTTTCCTGTCTCGAAAGCGCAACTTAGGATATGTATTAGATCTATATATATAGCAGTGTTCAAATATAGGTATTTTGACACAAAATCGGACTTTTTCTGAAGACATGCCAATTTTTTCCATATTTCGATTCTACGACTCAAATTATGCCAAACTGCCAACTTTTGTAAAACTCGCACGGGTAGTATTTAAAAAATTAGCTCTCAAAATTTTAACTCCTCAATGTTAATTCAATTTGGTGTTTGTTTATTAAATTCTCTTTTTTTTATGAAACTTATTTAATACCTTCTTACACAGTTCAAAATTTATGTTCATTCCAAGTAAAATTCACCCATTGTTTATGATTTATTTTTAAATTTGTATTTTTAAATAATTTTTATAAATTTTTCGAAAACAATTTTTAATTACAAATTATAAAATTTTTACAATCATCTTAAAGTAGATGTATCTCTAAGCATACCTTCAAAACATTAGAGCTTTCTATTCAAAATTTGAAGATATACGTGAATTTATATATTGGCGCGTTTTGAAATTTGGCATATTTGTTGAAAGCGATAGTAACGAAAATGTGGTTTACGCACTTTGTTAAAATTATTTGAAAGTATAGAATGATTTGATTTTTTTTCTCTCATCCACAATGTAAAAAGGCAGGAACGATGTGACTTTTTTTCCTCCTCTGCACCATGGAAGGAAAGGAAAATAGTTTGCCACATATTAAGCAGTTCGCCAAGTTAATTATTTTTGGCTCAAACTGAAAAAAATTCGCCAAGTTAAATTTTCGAATTTCTCCGTAAATTTCGCACCAAATTTTACAAAATTTAACATTTATTCATAATTTGAGTCGTAGAATCGAAATATGGAAAACAAAATGGCATGTTATGTTGTATCTTATATCTTATACAGAAAAATACAAGGGGATCGATGAAGAAATATATTCTTTTAAAAGGGCCGATGCAAGAAAAAATTTGCAAAGTCCTGCTGTAAATGAAAGCATGGAAGTTCAACAAAATGTCTTTATATACGTTATGATTTTAGGTAGTGTGGTAGCATTTGTAGCTGAAATCTGCAGATTATTATAGAGAGCTACATAGCACGAAATTATTTTATTAATATTATTCTAGCTGTAGCTGTTAATATAAAATTATTTACCAGGTTTCAGAAACACACAGCACAAACACAGAAGGAATTATACTGCTCAAAACAATTAAAGGATATTGCGGTTTTAGGTGGATTTTGTGGCTGGGAAACTTTTTAGCTGATTGATGCATGGTCGACAGACGTAGTAGGCTATATGAGAATAAATTACACATGTTTGGAAGAAAAAAATGCATTTTATTGCGCATTTGTGTACAAAAGGAAAAAAACACAATTTGTGCATATGAGAAAAAAGAATAAGAAAAGGTGTTTTCTTCAAAGGAAATCATTTTCAGTAGGGGGTATGGTTTCCACGGACGGCCAGCAACGTTGAACACCTTTGAGGCATGGAGTCAATGAGGCTATTAATCACGAGTTGGGGTATTCTGTCCCACTCTTCCAGAAGAGCTCTTTCCAGTTCTTGGAGAGTTTGTGGGGGTGGTTGGCGGCCAGCAACTCGTCTTCCTAGAGCGTCCCAAACGTGCTCTATTGGATTCATGTCTGGAGAACACGCTGGCCATTCCATTCGTACGATTCCTTCCTCGAAAAGGAAATCCTCCACCAGGTTAGCACGATGTGGCCTGCAGTTATCGTCCATTAAAATGAAGTCATCTCCGATTGCTGCAGCGTAAGGGACTACAATAGGTCTGAGGATCTCATCCCTATATCGGCGACCAGTCAGAGGTCCATCTCGAATGATGTAGAGGTCTGTGCGCCCGTCAATGGAGATGCCACCATACACCAACACTCCCCCACCGCCAAATCTGACACTTTCGTGCACGAACGCAGGATTATTCCTACTGCCGCGGTCCCTCCAGACGAAAATACGCCTATTATCAGGATGAACAGAAAAACGGGACTCGTCAGAAAAAAGAACATTGCTCCATTCATTTCTCCTCCAGTTCACATGCTCTGTTGCCCACTCCCTGCGGTCGCGACGATGCCTTGATGTTAGTCTAACACATACCATCGGTCGGCGAGCATACAGACCTACACCATGGAGCCGGTTTCGGACAGTCTGAGTTGAAACCGTCCTACCAGTAGCCGAGCGAAGGTGTTGTTGGAGAAGAGTAGCATTCATATTTCGGTGTCTTCGAGCCGTTAACACTAAATAACGATCTTCATTGGGCGTTGTTGCCCGTCTACGACCTTGCCCTGGTCTTCGGCCTACACTTCCAGTTTCCAAAAAACGGTTCCAGATCCTGGAAATCACACTTTGTGACACTCCAATGGTTTGCGCTACTTCGGCTTGAGTTTGGCCCCCTTCTAACCTACCAACAACTCTCCAAGCTTCTGAATCGGTTAAATGACTTCGCTGAGACATCGTACTCATCGAAACAAAGCAGTCACTGAATGCCGATCATCCTTGTCTTCATTGTCTTTCATTCAGTTGAAAGTCAAATTTCATTCACTGCCACTGAAGCGACGTTTTTGACGTCGAACTCAAAATTAGCATACTCCACAGTTTGAAAATCAGAAAAATTTGCATTTGTGATTCTCTTCTTCCATTTTCGGCAAAAAAAATTCCCTTATATCCTTATTTTATATAAAACTTACAATATCCTTTAATTGTTTTGAGCAGTGTATAAACATGAAAAAGGAAATTTAGAAGCAAAACTTGAAGTAAAAATTTAACAAAAAAAAGGGGGGGAAACTTTCTGATTTTATATTACGCCCGAATGGGCGCCTTTTAGCCCAGAGGGGCAATTCTGCTGGAAGGGTTATTAATTTCACTTTGGTATTTTGCGTTGATTCACTATAAACGGCGAATCATTTTTTAAATTGTTGTTATTTTTTAACGCTTTGTGCGCTACATTTATTTATTAAATTATTAGTTGTTCACAATTACAAAATAAAATTCCATTCAACAGCAATATAGTAATATATTTAAAAGATATATCTTCAGAATTTCCGATACACAGCCTCACGCGATGGAGATAAAAATGTTTTTTTTTTCATACAGTGTTGCCATTACTCATTTTGAAATTGTTGCGTTTGTTAATCAAGAATTCGTTGAAGTGGTAGAAAATATGAAATTAATAATAAAACAAATTCCAAATTCCAAATTAGGGTTTCCAGATGCCCATATTCGGGTGCAAACGTACGTTATTCAAAATTGGATGGCTGTAGGTACCGTTGTTTTATCACAATGTGAGATACATACATACATTCATGCACAGTCTTCATTCTTTGATTTCTTTAAATATAATACAGGGCTCTAATATTTGGTGGCAAGAATTTGAAAAGTGATTCGCCGTTTATAGTGAATCGACGCAAAATGTCAAAACGAAATTAATACCCCTTCTGGGCAAATTGCCCCTTTGGGCTAAGAAACAGGAGCAAATAACACATTAAAACACAGTAGAAATATTCAGTTAAAATCAACAACTATTCAAAATGGGAACCATTAAATAAATCTTTAATCATATCCCTTGCATAAAAGTATCCGTCAAAAATATTTACCAGTAAAGATGGACAGTTTTCAATGCGTTTTTGAGTCGACATCACAAGCCACACAGTTAGAACAGCGGTTCTAGTCCTGTAAAAGCAACTAATTTCCCCATACTGTGCACTGCCAACGTACGGAGAGAGCAAGTGACCTTGCTCGGAGAGACACAGTTAGGGCAAAGAAGGAATTCAAACTTGAGTAAATAATCAGTACAAATGCCAGGTAGCCACGTACGTCAATACCAGAGCCAAATAACACCGTAGACCAGTACTAGAACTCCCGAGCGGGCGTAATAAAGTCATACAGTATTGACTACTTTGACACCAGAGACTATCTAAAAAGAATCTATCGTTGACACAGCCAGAGTTAAACTTGATAGCATCGTTTCGAGTCCCTGCCTCGCCTGAATGTAGCACTGTAGGACCAGTGGTTCTAGTTCTGTGACAGCAACTAATCTTCCCTCTACTGTCCATTCTCAATATATGAACAGAGCGAGTAGCCAGATTGGGGAAACACAATTCGGAAAAGGAAGGAATTCAAATTTGGACAAATAAAGAGTACCAGAGCCAGATAATGATGTAAGCCAGTACCAGAGCTCCCGATCCGGTATTATACAGCCATACAGCATTGAACACTGTGACAACAGAGACTATCTAAAAAGATTCTATCGTTTACACAGCACAAATCAAATTGAAAGTATCGTTACGAGTCCCTGCCTCGCCTGAACGTAGTACCCTACAAACAGTGGTTCTAATCTTATGAAAGCAACTAAACTCTCCTATTCTGTCAACTCTCAAAGCATGGATAGAGCAGGTGACCAGCTCGGGAAGACACAGTTAGGACAAGGAAAGAATTCAAACTTGGATAAGTAACCAGTAGCAGCGCCAGATAACCGTGTAAACCAATACGGTATAATAAAGCCATACAACAGTGGTTCCAGTCCTGTGAAAGCAACTAATGTCTCCCATACTGTCCAATACCAACGTATGAACAGAGCGAGCGACAACTCGAGGAGACACAATTAGGGCAAGAAAGGAATTCACACTTGGATAACTAATTTGCTAACCATCACGTATTGTCTTTAAATGGAAAGCTGCAAGAGTATGCCGTCTTGGGAAACTACGAATTACTGGGAGTGAGTGCGAAGTGGTCCAAAATTCTGCATATAACATTCTCGAATATTGTGGGAATTCCAGAATGCATACAAATGGCAAATTATTTTTATGGATCATATGCCTGAGCTCTTACAAGTAGTATACCACCTGAAATTTAGGTGTCATTTTGTGGCACAATATTCATTCCATCAACAAGGAAGGAAAATGAAAATAAGAAAAGACTAGGTGATAAACCAATTTGACTTTTATCCATCGAATGGAAGTTTTTCGTTGAAGTGAATAAAACAACAATATTTACCCAAAATATAATACGTTGGTTTCTAAAGTAATGTTCAGTACATGGAACAACATAAAACTCAGAAGTAAATCGGTAATTCCACTTTTCCCACCATTTTCAACTTAACTTTGCTCCGAACATAGTTATCCTATAAAAGTACGCTTGAATATGAAAAATTCCATACCAACTTTCTCAGTTTTACAGCCATTAAGACTTGCAAATAAAACAGAGTAAGATTTGTAAGGCCTTTTTTTATTTAGAATGGTATTTCGCATGCTAAAATTTTCCCTAAATTCCTACTGTTTCGTCTACTTGGCCAGGATTTATGAACGACAGGAGTTTTAAATAAGAGTAAGGGCCTAAAAAATGAAAATTGGCAGTTCTGGCCTAGTAATAGTGAAGCTCCTCAACGGATGTTCGGCGTCAACATTATTTCTAGCAGTTAGTGAGTTTTTATTAGGTAGTTTTCGTGCAATTAAGTGAGCCAGCTATTAAAATCTCCATTTACAGAGGAGCCCGCACATTTTTCAGTCAATTTCCATTGTATTTACAGAAATATTTCACCAAAACTGTTTGTGCTTTAAATGTTCTGTTTGGTAACCTTTATTCTTCATTATCTTTCTACACAGTAATTTGCAAGATAATAAAACTTTCTGTAGTATCGCAAGAGGTATTTTATCTAATTCCTCTGGAACAGCTTTCCAAAGTCCAACGAGGGTTGTAGGTCGAAGTTTGGACAATACCTTTTTAAATTTCCAAAAGCGCAAGAATCCATGGATGATACATTAGGAGATTTTGTAGGAGTATGAGTGAAGGTTTGATACCTTTTCTTGTTCCATTCTTTTTCCAGAAAATCAACACAGTTTTGACTTATGTTTCCTTACTTTGTATTGATGCAGTTCTACTAATTGATGGATCTGTGTGTAAACAAAAGATATTTCTTATTTGAAAATTAGGTATAAAATATATTTCTTATCATATGTGGAGTTGATCGTAACATTTTTCTCCACTCTCTTTCTTTTTAATTTGCCGTTATATGTAAAACCAGCAATAATTGTAAATCTCTTTGAAAACTTTTCTTTAGATTCTTGAAACCAGGTTTTTAACACTTTTTCTCCCCTTTGGCGATAATCAATAGATCTCTTTTTTTATTGCAGTCATTTAAATACGCCCAAGATTCATCTATTATAACAATACTTTTCCATTTTTGTTCGGATAAATATTCCTCATAAATAAATCTGCAGCGCGTTCTGCGTTTGGCGATATGTCGTTGAGAAAGACGATGCATATAATATTTTTTTCTCCTCTTTAGGATTCATAGCAGCATTAGTAGGTTTATTTACAGCTAACACTGAGCATTTGAATGATTTGGTAACTGTCCTTTGACTCGGTGGATTTTCTTTTAGCATTTAATATCTTACCTTCGCAACGTTTGGAATATTTCGTTTTTTACTTGGATATGTATTTGGAATCGTAAATTTAGATTTCGAAAAACCATGTCTTTCACAGCGTTTTTAAATAACTAGATATGAATAATTTTCTTCGGAAAGAGCACAAACATAGCCTTCTATCCATAGCTTCTTTAAAGGTGCCATTTTGTATGAAAGCAAATCTGTAAAGTAGCAGACGATAATTTATAATTTAAAAAATATACAGTGGCTCCCAAAAGTGTTCGTACACTTACGATTTTCATTGAAATAGGACTCTATCCATTAATTAAAAGTAAACTTTCTAAATGAGATTTTAATAATAAGATCTATAATCTATTCGCAACAAAATTACATGAAATATTTTTAAAATATAGCGAATCTTTATTTTTAAGAAATTAATAATCAAAAAATGCCAAACATTTTATCTCACAAAAGTCTTCGTACATGTCAAAAAACTCTTGACATATTAGTAAATATTTTCATTTTTCATTAAATTAATATTTAGTAGGATATCCTTTAGCATACACAACAGCTTTTAAACGTCTGGGAATAGATTTTACTAGTTTCTTTGTAATTTTTGTATCCATGTTCATCCATCCTTCCATCATGACCGTTCTGAGTTCGCTTTTTGTTTCGATGTCGTGTTTTCGTACTCTAACCTCCAGTTCTTTCCAAATGTGTTGTTCTTTGGGATTTAAATCTGGCGACTGAGGTGGCGTTTTCAAAACTTGTGGACAATTAAAGAGACACCACAGGCGAACGTTGAGAACTGTATGCTTAGGATCGTTATCATGATTAAATATAAAATTGTTTCCAATACCCAAATTTTGGGCTGATAATTTTAAATTGTCTCTTAAAATATTTAAATAAAGAGAATGATTCATTATGCGATCAATAAATACCAAAGTACCTAGTCCTGATGTTGCCATGCACCCCCACACAAGAACACCTCCACCGCCATGCTTAACTGTTCCAACTAAGTTCTTAGAATGAAATTCCTAATTTTTCCTTCTCCATACAGTTATTCGCCCATCGGAGCCAAAAATGTTAAATTTGCTTTTGTCAGCAAATAGGACATTATTCCAGTACGTTTCGAGTGTATTTATCATTAGTTTTGCGAATGAAAGCCTAAGCTTTCTGGTTTTCTCACTAACAAAAAAATTTTCACGGTATGAACGCCCGTGTAATCTAGCTTCTCTGAGAACTAGTCGAACAGTTTCAGGTGAAATTGAAAGAGAAAACTTTGCATTAAATTCTGCAGAAACTTTTACAGCACTCAAACGTGGATTTTTCACAAATTTTCTAGTAATATATCTCTCATCCCGTTTAGTTAACATTCTCGGTCGACCTTTTCTTACCTTGTTTTCAATCCGATTTCCTTTTTTAAAGCGTTTTATCACTTACTACACTGTAGAATGGGATAAATTAACTAATTTAGCGATACTTCGAATTGATTTACCACTACTGTGGTGAAAAATTATGAATTTTCGAATGCTGTTTGTAATTTCTTTACGACTGCGACCCAATTTTCGATAATAAATAGAATATTATGAAGTAAACAATAAAAAATTAAAGCAAACGATTTTTTAAATGCCACCACAATGCAAAAATTATTAAAAGCGGCAAACGATGATTCTAATTTTGATTTTATCCAAAAATATTTCAGTGTACGAAGACTTTTGTGGGATAAAATGTTTGTCATTTTTTGATTATTAATTTCTTAAAAATAAAATTTTGCTATATTTTAAAAATATTACGAATAGATTATAGATATTGTTACGAATAGATTATAGATCTTATTATAAAAACCTCAATTCAGAAAGTTTGCTTTTAATTAACGGATAGAGCCCTATTTCAATGAAAATTATAAGCATACGAACACTTTTGGGAACCACTGTAGTTGCGGTTAAAAAAAAATTCCAAGCAAATATAGCAAAGCAAAATGATCTAAAAAATGCGCAAATAAGCTCTGTAAACCACTGAGTCACATTATCTAAATTTATTGTTGTTTATCATTCTTGCAGTCAAATTATATTAGTTAATTAAGTTCTGTACATTGAGCTGAAGACAAAAATTAAACTTTAGATATTTTATTTCTGCTGTATTAATTTAATATCCTGGTATTAGTTCCCCTCGGAGAAAAATTTATCTGTAGAAGGCTGAGAGTTTAAATTAGTATTTAGATTAAGCAAAACTGGATTTAACGTAACAGATTTTTCTTTTTCAATTTTAAGCTGATTTTGACAATTCTTCTTTAAATAAATTTTGCTGATATCCCAAGGTTCCGTTAATCATTCTCCAAATGAATATACACAAATACTGAATCACAAAATTGAACAAATTTGCAATTTGGTAACGAACTAGTCTATTCAAATACTAAGGTTTTATTTTGCTGTCTGAAGAAAATATAATTACAGCTTAAATGGAATTGTTTACCAAACAACAATTCTTCAGCACTTATAGAAGATTTAAAACGTGAAAGCTTTCAAATTAAAATACTTCCTCGACTAAATAATAAACGCAATTACTCACCCGAATCGAGCCTTTGCTGTAAAACGTCTTACCAGCATAAAGATTAGTATGAAACTTATCAGTGGCATAAAAATCCAACAATGGGTTAATTTATACTTTCATAATCCTTTCAGCTTCAGTCTTTCTGATGTTAGTTCCTTCATATGTGAAAATGACAGTACGAACGTAAACAAGAACTATTACAACAAAATTTTAAAATGCTAAACATGAAGATGAGTTTAATAAAATTTTATTCTGAATTTTAACAATAAAAGAAAGAATTAACGATAAAATTATTGTAATTTTATTTTAATAAGAAGAGATTCAAAATTTACTTAACTCAAACTCAAGTATAAAATCCAATAACTTTTAATAAATTTTTTATTACTGAAATCTGAGGTGTCGGATTACATAAGAATTCAAAATGGTTTACGAAGAATTCGACCACACACAGGTAAATAAAAATAAATAAACAAACAAATACAAATTATATTTGAGGTTAAGTAATTCAAAAAAGCACTATTTTGATTTTATTTATTCATGATAAACATACACTGCGCCAAAAATAAATAAATAAAGGAATAAAATAAAATCTGAAAGGCTTCAGATTTTGAATTACGTCCAAAGGGAGGTTTTTAACGTTTTGTGTGTTACCTTTATTTATTAAATACAATGTTCTTCGCACTTAAACCACAAAATTCAGTTCAACAGCAATATCGCAAAATAATTTTAAAGTGAGTCTATCCTTAGAATTTCCGACCACAGTTCCGCACGCTTTAGATGAAAAGGTTTTTTCTTTCCCGTAGAGTGTTGCCATTGCTCGCTTTTAAATCGTTTGAGTTTGTTCATCAAAAATTCGTTAAAGTTTTACAAAATATGTAATAGATAATAAAACAAATTCCAAATTCGGGCTTTCACATGCGCATATTCAGTGGAAACGTACGTTATTCAAAATTGGATGGCTCTAGGTATCGTTGTTTTATCACATTTGGAGAAATATACATACATTTAATGTAGATCCTTCATTATTTAATTTCTTTAAATATAATACAACGTTGCAGGATTTTGTGGCAACAGTTTGAAAAGTGATTCAGACTTTTAATGTTTCCAACGCAAAATCGCAAAACGAAAGCAATAGTCCTTCAGGGACAAAGCCCCTTTGTACTAAAAAAAAAAAAAAAGACAGTTCTATATCTCCCGATCTACTGAGTCGATTGACGAAAATCAACTGGCGTTTTTCACATCTCGAAGGCGCGCGTTAGGATATATATTAGATTTATATATAGCATTGTTCTGACATGCATTTTGACACAAAATCGGATTTGACTTCTGAAATGACATGCCAATTCTTTTCCATATATCGATTCTACTACTCAAATTATGCTAAACTGTCAAGTTTTGTAAAAATCGCAAGAGTAGTTTTTAAAAAATTAGCTCCTCAATGTTAATTGAATTTGGTATATATTTGTTAATATCTCCTTTTTTATTTAACGTGTTTGACTCATCCTTTCACATTTCGAAATTTAGGTTCATTCCAAATAAAGTTCGCCCACCTTTTTATGATTTATTTTTAGAAGTTGTATTTTTAAATAATTTTTATGAATTTTTTAAAAAAGATTTTGAATTATAACCTACAAAATGTTTAACATCATTTTAAAGCAAATGTATTTCTAAACGCACCTGCAAAAAATTACAGTTTTTTATTCAAAATTTTCTAAGATATACATGAATTTACATATTGTGGCTTTGGAAAATTTGGCATATTTGTTATAAGCGATAATAACGCCAAATGTGGTTTACACACTTTGTTAAAATTGTTTGAAAGTAAAGAACATGATCTTTTCTCCGCTCTTGTACAATGAAAAAAAAATGAAAGAAAAGAAAAATAGGTTGCTATAAATTAAGAAGTTCGCCAAGTGAATTGTTCCTGGCCCAAACTGAAAAAAAATCGCCAAGATAAATTTTTGAATTTCTCCGTAAATTTTGCACCAAATTATACAAAATTTAATATTTAGACATAATTTGAGTCGTAGAATCTAAATATGGAAAAAAATGGCATGTCCTTTCAGAAAAAGTCCGGTTTTGTGTCAAAATACCTATATTAGAACAATGCTATATATAAATCTAATATATGTCCTAAATCACGCTTTCGGGACATGAAAAACGCAATTTGAACTTCGACAATCGGCCCAGTAGAACGGGAGATGTAAAACCGCCTTTTAATTTATTTATTTATTTATTTTTTTTTTTTTTTACGCAGTGTACATTAATTAAAGTTCTTGACATTAATATTCATCTCAGAATTTTCTACCAATTATCGAAAGTCTTCCTCCACTAGAAGAGGATTCAGGCGAATATTATAGCTTTTCCTTTCACCATTAATATCACTGCTATCTACTCGTAAATAATACCATCACAGTCCTTTTTCGCTAGTGCATCTGTTACGATATAACAGAAATGAAGAATTATAATTTACTCATAAAAGCGAGAGCACAACTGGGAGGGGGGGTGCAATATTGTGAGGTTACGAGAGAAAAAAATCGCAGGCAAAGCATCGAACACAAAACAACACAAAGGGAGAAAAAAACACAAAGAGAAAGTGCCTTTGTACGAAACGTCGTGGGAGAAGAGAAAGCAAGGAGAAAATTCGCAGCTCTAAAATATCGCGGGAGAAAATAAATCAGGAGAAAAGATTTGCAGTTTTAAACGATCCTCGTACAAACTATCTTGGGAAAAGATATGACATGTAGAAATAATCGTAAGAGGATAACATCGAAGACTTACTTTTCTGATTTTGAAAAATTTTAATGAACTTTCGCGCAATGATACGTCAGCACAAGATGAAACAAGTATGATTTTTACCTCTATATTTTATACTTTTTTTTCAACTAAAAAATTTTTACTGAAAGGGCAAGAAGGATATTTAACCATTCAAAATCTGAAAATAAGTAAAAATTAATGTCACGCATTATCAGTTACAATAAGCTCTGCTCAATGTGATCACGTTTGTCCACGGCTATTTTGTTTACATTAAAGCAAGAAAAAGAATGCCTTTTAAAATGGGAATAGAATTTAACTAATTTAATATAAATATTATACAGAAACATATAAATAGTTAGTTTCACAACATTTTAATTAGGAAAAGGTAAAAATTCGTCTATGAATTATTCATAGCGCTTCTGGAAATTATTTGGCCAAGGCTGAATACGTATCTTAATACTCGGAGGGCATTCCTCGTTGAAAGGGAACATGCCATTGCCAATATAAAATTAACAAAAAAAAAAAATCTGAAAGATTTTAAATTGCGTCCAAAGGGAGAGTTTTTTTAACGTTTTGTGTGTTACCTTTATTTATTAAATATCACGCTCTTCGCACTTAAACCATAAAATTCAGTTCAACAGCAATATCCCAAAATAATTTTAAATGAGCATATCTTTAGAATTTCCGATATACAGTTTCTCTCGCTTAAGATAAAAAAGAAAGGTCCCTCTTGCCATTGTTCGCTTTTAAACTGGAGTTCGCTGGAGTATTGCCATTGTTCGCTTTTAAATCGTTTGAGTTTGTTCATCAAAAATTCGTTAAAGTTTCACAAAATATGAAAGAGATAATAAAACAAATTCCAAATTTCAAATTTTGGCTTCCAAATGCCCATATTCGCAGTAGGATTACGTCATTCAAAATTGGATGGCTTTAGGTACCGTCGTTTTATCACAATGCAAGGAACATACATACATTTATGCAGATTCTTCATTATTTAATTTCTTCAAATATAGTACAGGGCAATAATATTTAGTGGCAACAATCTGAAAAGTGAAACGGATATTCAGAGTAATCCAACGCAAAATCGCAAAACGAAAACAATAGTTCTTCAAGGACAAAGCCCCTTTGAACTAAAAAAACAACATTAGCAGTTATTTTTATGGATTTCTTTTCTCTGGCAAGAAAAGGGGGGAAAATTCTGTAGAATTTTTTTAAATAAAAATTATGTAAATTTTATTAGCCTAGATAAAATTTTATTTACCTAATTTTGTTTTACCCTCCTGAAGAAGAGGGATCTGCGTCTGACTAATTCGTTACTTGGCGACCTCTCTCTGTCATTTGCTATTTTTTATTATCTGTTTTGACCTAATCTGTTGTCTTTACTTCATTTTAAAAAAAAGTAGTTAATCATATTTTGACCATATTAACCGAATTGCTCATTAAATAAGTATTTTTCACGTTTTCGTAAGGAAACTCACGAGATTTTGATAATTCGAATAAGTCTAGCCGAACGATAAATTAGCCGCGATCACATTAAACGGCGACTTCTGCAATAGGAATTGCACCTGCCTCTTTTTAATATTTTTTTCAATATTTTTCCATGAAAATCTACTAATACGTCTGTCAGGATCCTTGACCATTTCATCTCTTCGGGTTCGTTTTCATCCACTTATGAATGTTATTCGTCGACTCTATTCGCAGAAATAAAATTCGCACACTTATGCAGGTTTAACGATAACATGAACTACATTTTATTGAAATATATATATATTCTTTTCACAAAGTATTTCTTTTTTACAATTACATTAAAAACGCACAACTATTACATTTAACCTTTCAGTTTTTAATCATAACAGATCAAACTTCAAACTTTGGAATACGAAAATAATCAATTCAAAAATGTTTCTCACGAGCCTCCGTCTTTCTCGCATCAAGCACGTTTTCTTCTTCTCGTAGCCAGATTTTGCTTTCTCTCCGCTTTTCAGATAGACAGTTTTTTTTTCACACGAGCAGGGCTTGGTTGGTAGCTTCCTCTTACCGAGCATGTGCATGACACGCCCCTGCCCAGAATGAAATTTGTCCTTTCTTTAGGACGTATTTCATTAATCAATATCCAAGCAAATTTTCTGTACACTACTTTTACACAATACAAATCTCGTACAATATTAAATAAAACAAAACAGAACAAACAATATAAGATACAATCATACAGAAAGCAAAAAAAAAAAACAAATTATATTACTCATATTATATCTGATCCAGACGTGAGAGAGCATCAGCACTTTGGTGCTGCATCCCTGGCCTATGACTAATTCGCAAGTTCCATTTCTGCAATGCCAAAGCCCACCTCGTCAATTTTGGACTTCGAGGAGTAGTTTCGTTCAAATATCTGAGAGGATTGTGATCCGTTATAATTTCTACCTGAGCCCCATAGATCCATTTATCAAATTTATTCAGGCCAAATAAGACTGCCCAAGCTTCCTTCTCAATGCTTGCCCAATTTTTCTGAGTTTGAGAAAGCTTTTGGCTTGCAAATGCAATAGGACAATAGTTACCACTCTCGTCTCTCTGGGTTAAACAGCAGCCTACCGCCAAATTGGATGCATCACAATGGATCTGAAATGGCTTTCCAATATTTGGTGTGGCCAGAGATGTCGCTTGGCACAAAGTATCCTTTAATTTGTTAAAAGCATTCTGTTCCAACTCCCCCCATTGAACAATATTGGCATGCCTCTTCTTAGTCAACTCTGTCAACGGTGCCGATATTTCTGCATAATTAGGAATATAAGATCGATAAAATCCCATTAATCCTAAAACCGATCTCACATCTTTTTTTGTGACTGGCCTGACGAGTTTTCTAATTGCTTTGACCCTTTCTTCATCAGGACCATGCTTGCCTCCTCCAATTATATGCCCCAAATATTTGATTTTTTTAGCTGCAAAAGCACATTTGTCCAAACGTACAGAAAATCCTAATTTTTCTAAGGTGTCCAGGACCAGAGAAATGTGTTTCAAGTGTTCCTCAAATGTTTTCGAGAAAATCACCACATCATCTATATATGCCTGAGCATAATCGCTATGACTCTGTAAAGCACGATTCATTTCCCTCTGGAATGTCCCCGAGGCTCCTGATAAACCGAAAGGCATTGTTCTCCACTGGTACACTCCATTAGATGTCGCAAATGCAGTCAAGGGTTTGCTCCTTTCATCCATTCGGATTTGCCAATACCCTTTTCGAAGGTCGATGCTTGTCAGCCAGTTAGCTGCACCCGCCACAAAAACCAACTCCTGCATGTCCTTCATGGGAAATGTTGGAGTTTTTGTAACAGCATTCAATGATCTAAAATCTATACACATTCTAACTGTAGCATCCTTTTTCACCACACAAACTATAGGATGAGCAATTTCTGACTCAGAAGGTTCAATTAATCCTAATTCTAGTAACTCACGTATCTGCCCATCTACTGCTTTGCGATATGCCATAGGTATTCCATAGCAGTGGGGTTTCTTCCTAATAGCAGTAGGAATAAGTTCGATCTTGTGTGTACCTACTCGGGCTGGTTGCACTGGACGTGTAAATAATGTTTGGTATTTCCTCAGTAGCCCTAAAAGTCTACTCCTTTGGACCGAATCTAAATTAGACATTTCTAATCCTTCCAGAGATTCAGAAAAAGTTTTTCCTCCCTTGTTGACAGGTGTAGATTCAATTTCGCCAAACTCTTCTTCTCCCTCCAAGATAACATTTACTGCTTGAGATCTAACTACATAAAGTCTAATCTTATTCTGATGAACATGCCTTTTGGTTCCATCGGGCATTCGTACTACAAAAGAGTGAGGACTTTTCTGTTCCAATATATTTGCAGGACCCTGCCATCTAGCGTAAAGCTTATTATTAGAATCGGGAATCAAGACTATCACCTTATCTCCCACCTTAAACGTTTTTACGGTAGATCTTAAATTATGATAGTGTGCTGTCCTCTCTTGTTGAATTTCAGCTGTGAGCTTTGCCTGCTCCGCTGCCTTCTCAAACCTAGCCTTTAGATTTTGTAAATATGTATAAACAGGAGTTGCATCTAATTGTAAATTTTCATGTTTTCCTGTCCATGATGATTTTAATATCGACAAAGGTCCTTGAGGTGTCCTGCCGTACATTAGTTGAAATGGAGCCACCCCAGTTGTTGAGTTGGGTACTTCTCTATAGGCCCACAACACATAAGGAATTTGCAAATGCCACCCCCTACCTTCTTCTCTGATGACATGATGCAACATTCTTTTTAAAGTACCATTAAATCGTTCAACTAATCCATTAGATTGAGGATACCCAGGGGTCGAAAACTTAGGACTGGCCCCTATTCGTCTCTCAAATTCTTGAGTCAAATCTGCTTTAAAGTTTGTTCCATTGTCACATGCAATTACATTTGGAATACCCGTTCTTGAAAAAATATGTAATAACTCCTCACAAGTCGACTTGGCAGAGAGGCTAGTTAGGGGTATTGCTTCTGCCCATCTGGTATGCTGATCAACTAAGCATAATATATACTTATGCCCCTTAGAGCTGGGAGGATCAATCGGACCTATCACATCAATGTTTACAATTTGGAAGGGCAGATCTGGCCTCGTTACTGGGGTGATTGGTGTCCTATCAACAGTTTTAATTGGTCTAGTCAACTGGCACTCTTTACACGCCTCGCAAAATTTCTGGACGTCTAACCTCAGACCTTCCCAATAGAAAGAGTATCTAATTCTCTCCACAGTCTTCTTTACCCCCATGTGGCCACTAAACACCGAGCAATGTGCTAACTGCAAGACTTCCTCCCTTCGACTCTTAGGTACAACTAATTGTCCCACGCTTTCCCCAAGAATTTTGTCCTTATGAAAGAGAAAGTTATCCACTGTATAATAATTCCCCTTTCCTTTTTGAGCATTCTCCCATGCTCCTGCCAGAGATTCACAAGTCTCCTGCTCTCTTCTAAAAATATCCGCTGTACATAGTCTTCCTGACTGAGGTTCTTGGCTTTCACTTGATTCCACCTTTTCTTTCTCATCGAGATTCCTTCCCACACTAGTGTTTCTTTCTAGTTTCCCTGTGTTTACCTTCACAGACTTTTCATTTCTCCTAACCTCTGGGATGTTTGTGGTTTCTTCAGGTAAGTTCTCTACCACCTCACCTGTGTCATGTAACTGACCCCCTAACATGGTGAATACTTCCGGAGGAAGCAACACATCCTCTGCTAGAGATTCTGCAACTGCACACAAAATCTCTTGATGTGTGACACTGGAACTTTCTCCTACAGTGATACCCAGTGGAATGTTTACCAAAGGGCATTTAACAGCTGGACCAAATATACCCTTCAAATATATGCTCGATCCTTCCTCCAGTTGGAGATTTTTGGTTAACTCCTTTTTAACCACCGTAATTTCTGTTCCTGAATCAACGAGGGCCTCCCCTATTGTTCCATTCACACTAATAGGAACCCTTTTCAACTTACACAGCTTATAGTTGTTTACATTCCCTGGCTTCCCCAAAGGATCCACACGAGCTACCACAACTTTGTCCGCTAGGATATCATTATCCTGACCTTTTTTTACCCAGTTTACCCTAGCTTTATCCTTTTCCTCATTTCGGTTATACTGCCTAGAACCTTTAATCTGAGGACAGTTCCTTTTAAAATGCGAAGCTGAACCACATACAAAACATGTTAAACCTTTAACATTCCCTGTGTTTTTCCCTATGGTTTCTGACTCATGCCGACCGCTTCGTCTCTCTTCGACCTTAGGTTTCTCACCTATTACCTCATTTAGCATCTTAGTTTCACAAGCTTCCCTACGTACGTTGTAGGACTTCCCTTTAGCCGCAAAGAATATGTCACACTCCTTTCCAAGCTCTCTTGGCTTGAACCACGAGTCTCCCTGCCTTATACCTATGTGTACTGCAGTTTCTGTATCAAGGGTCTGGTAGATTTTGTCCGCTACCACCAACTGATTAAGACCTTCAAAGTCTGTCACCCCCCTTGATTTCACATAATTTTCCCACATGGCAGTAACTCTAGTAGAAAACTGGACAAAGGTCTCTTCTGAACTTCGTCTTGCTTTCCTGAAATTCTCCAGGCATATCTGAGGTGACGGTTTGAATTCTTTCAACACAGTTTCCTTTATTACTTCATAATTCCCATACTTATCCTCCCTTATCAATGTTAATAAATTTGCCGCTTTATCTCCCAAAAGGTAAATCAAAATTTTGGCCTTATACTCATCAGGGACACTTTCATTGATATAAGCTCTTTCTAAACTGGAGAAGAAATAGTCCCAGCCATCTGCTCTACTTGGAACCTTTACTGTCAATAACCTGATTGTTCTCGTTAACTCTTCTACTGATCTTTCCTTCCCATTCTCCCCCCGTTCGGGTGTGGTACTCCTATTCAAGTAACGATCCTGACAATCTACCTTATACTTCTCAATGGCAATCCTCTCCTCTGCCTCTAACTTTAGTTTATATTCCCTTTCTTGTCTGTCGCGTTCTTCTTTTCTTTCTACTCTTTCGCGTTCTTCTTTTCTTTCTACTCTTTCGCGTTCTTTTTCTCTTTCTTCCCTTTTCTTCTCCTCCTTCGCCTCCCTATCTGTAATGATAACACTCAGAAGGTCCTTTGCTACCTGTTCCTCATAGCTTTCACTAGCAAGAATTTTTTCCCTCAAGTCCAAAATTCTAAATGTAGGCAACACTTCAACACCAAACTCTTGTGCAAGGGCGACTAGATCAGCCTTTCTATGTTTGGTCAAAAATGACATTATGGGATTTTATGTTCAACTTAATTAAAATAACAGAAAATCAAAACTGAATCTCTGTACATAAAATTTTACATCAAGTCTTGAACTTCTAGTGAATCATAAACACCTGGTATCTGCATTAAATATGCACAACATCCAAATATTCAATAAAAAAAATTAAAAAATTAATGAGTATATATAAGCAATCAAAAATTAATGAATGCATGAGAATTAATGCAATCATATCACTTAAATAAAACACAAGCATTAGTTAAATTAATACTCATTCACTCATACAATAAAAGATAAATGCACTTTCAAAGTAATTCAAGTATCATATGATAATCACACTGATAATTCCTGTGTTATAAAATACTTCTTTAAGTGTACCGTTACATTAACAGCAAATGTTTCATAAAAAATGATAAATAATACACTTAAACGAGAGAACCTGGTAGAAGATAACTGTTCCACTTAATATGCTTCGCAGCATTCGTAAGGCATTTACTTGAGCTTTTTCCGAGTCGACAAATATGCATCCGACCAGCTGCCGCCACTGTCATGATCCTTGACCAATTCATCTCTTCGGGTTCGTTTTCATCCACTTATGAATGTTATTCGTCGACTCTATTCGCAGAAATAAAATTGGCACACTTATGCAGGTTTAACGATAACATGAACTATATTTTATTGAAATATATATATATTCTTTTCACAAAGTATTTTTTTCACAATTACATTAAAAACGCACAACTATTACATTTAACCTTTCAGTTTTTAATAATAACAGATCAAACTTCAAACTTTGGAATACAAAAATAATCAATTCAAAAATGTTTCTCACGAGCCTCCGTCTTTCTCGCATCAAGCACGTTTTCTTCTTCTCGTAGCCAGATTTTGCTTTCTCTCCGCTTTTCAGATAGACAGTTTTTTTTTCACACGAGCAGGGCTTGGTTGGTAGCTTCCTCTTACCGAGCATGTGCATGACAACGTCTTTATAAAAGATATGAATTTAATAATAACTTGTAAAAGCTTTTTAAGAGCTAATAATAACTTTTAAGAACAACATAAAGCTTTAGATGGAGCAATGCATTCCTTCATGCATATCTGCAGCTACAATGCACGTTTTTAATTATGAATGATCATTCATCATAATCATTTATTTCGAACAGATCAAATCCTTTTCTTATTCGTTTGATTTAAAGTGAATAATAATAATAATAATAATAAAATTCTTTAATTTAAATTTTTATTTAACGTTTGAGAATAAAAAATATTCTGCAATATTTTACAGTAATGTAGACAGATAAAAAATATCTAAATTTAAACGATCTGAATGGTTTCAGATTTTAAGGGTCACCCAAAAGGGTTCGTTAAGGTTTTTTACGCTCTCACTGAGCTTGCAGTCTACCAGTCAGCTCTTGTACTTACTCCTGCTAACCCCTCCCATTTTTGGCTTTTTAGTTTTATTATTAAGTACTGTTTTATTCGCACTTACGTCACACAGAGTACAACAACAAAATCAGAAAATTTTTAAAGACTGCATATTTTTAAAGGCTTAGAATTTCCGGTGCAGTGTTAAATATTGGCATATTGTTTGACTTTTTTTTTCTTTTTTCTTTTTTTTTTTTTTTTTGATTTTTTTTTTTTTTTCGTATATCCGAAGGAGAAGATTAAAATACTGCTTCGGATAGTAAAAGTTGAGATTCTTGTTTCCTGCTTATTTTGTGCATAAAATTTGAGATTCTCATTCATTTGTTTTTGCTGTGTGAATAAAACAACTGCACGATTTAATGTATGATTCTATTTGTTTACTTCAAGTGGCTATCAATGGTATCGCAAAAAGAATTCATCGCTTGGGTTAAGCATCAATTGTGTAGCTAGAAATTTTGCCACCCTGGGCGGTACCTGAATTTCAAACCCATCTTCGTATACAAACATATAACTAAAAAGATCTCAAAATGACATATAGAGAAATAAATTAAAACTCTACGTCTATTTTGACGAAAAACTTAAATTCATTCAAAATGCAATAAACATTCAAAAATTATATTATTATTAGGCCAAAGGGCGTTAACCCAGAAGGGCTATTAATTTCGTCTTGGCATTCTGCGTTAATTCACTACAAATGTCGGTTCACTTTAAAAATTGTTGCCACCAAATATTAGAGCCCGCATTATATTTAAAGAAATATTAAATAATGAAGAACCTTCATGAATGTATGTATGTTTCTCGCTGTGCAAAAAATCAACGGTACATCAAACTTTCAATAAGTTGTCCTCCACTAGAATATGGGGTTCTGGAAGCCCGAACTTGGACTTTGGAATTTATTTTATTATCTATTTCATATTTTGTAAAACCTTAACAAATTTTTAATTAAGAAACTCAACGATTTCAAAGCAAGGAATGGCAACACTCTACGAAAAAAAAAGTTATCTACAGCGCGCGAGTCTGTGTATCGGAAATTCTAAAGATATGCTCATTTTAAAATTATTTTGACATATTGCTGTTGAAATAAATTTTATGGTTTAAATGCAAACAGCATGATATTTGATAAATAAAGGTAACACACAAAACGATAAGCAGAACGCCGCTTTGGGCGTAATATAAAATCTGGAAGCTTTCAGATTTTTTTTTTATTGTTTTTTGTTGTTGTTGTTGTTCTTTCGTTTTGTTCTCAAAACCCTCAGTGACATTGTA
The DNA here is from genome assembly GCA_000611955.2 of Stegodyphus mimosarum. Taxonomy (NCBI): domain Eukaryota; kingdom Metazoa; phylum Arthropoda; class Arachnida; order Araneae; family Eresidae; genus Stegodyphus; species Stegodyphus mimosarum. The sequence goes on from KK112603.1 coordinate 611,647, forward strand.
AATTGTAAATGCCTGTTTAATTGCACTTGCTAATATGTAAAAAGATATCTTAAGTACAAAATATACATTATACATTTGTAGTTCTTAAATATACTTCTTAAATGATTTTTATTTAGAAAACGCTTCTGACAACTCGAAACGCTTACAGCAATTGAGAGAAAAGTTCGCAGTAGTATTACAATACTTGGAGCTTTGTTCTGTAAATTGTACTTTAGAGTAAACTGCAAAAATTCATAGGGTTACAGTTTCACGTTGCCGTTTTGTCATCTCTACCAATGACGAGGGGGGGGGGACCTGAAATATTTCTTTCTTAACAAGGAATTCTTCTTTATGAATGTCACGATTGTCGTAATTTAGTTGACATTCGTAATTTCTATTCAAAAGTTCCGACGGAATAAAGAAGTATAATAAAAGTACTTAGCTGTTGAAATCTCGTGGTGATTTCTTTGAATGCTTTCTTCATCTATCGTGAAAAATCTTTCTTCCTCTCAATTTAATTCCGTATAGCAATTGAAACTCTAATTATTCTTCACCTACCTACCTCGATGATCCACCTGATTAAATGCAATAAAATTGTGCTTAAGGCAAAAAATGCGGCACCTAAATATGTGCCGCCCGGGGCGAACAGCCCCATCCGGTCCCTTCTAGCTAAGTTACTGCACAAAATTCACCTTTTAGTGGCAGTTATCCAAAAATTTCCTTATTCGGAAGCAATAATCGAGCTCGTATATAAATTACCTTGTTTCCGAAAACAAAGGAAGCACAAGGTGACGGTCCACTTTCTGTTACGTCATCGTTACAGCAGAAACTTAACCTCACGCAACCCGTCGTTACATCTTCAATTGAACAATTTCTTTCACGTCGCATACTGAAGGAAATCGTGACACTGTTTTGTTTATGAATTGGGCAGTGTAGGAGATTTCACGGCAGAAGTGACATTCCGAGTAAGGAGGACTCTTGCAAGAATCGAACGTAAGTGTCGCAATAGAAATATCATAGGAAGTGTGTGTCGTTTTTGTTCAAGCATCTATCGAATTGTTTCAAAACTACTAAGAAATTTATCAAAAATGATAATATGGTAGACGCCGCTTAATGCAATCCCATTTGTCCACGACTGTTTTGATAGCTCTCTCTTAAAATAACATTAAACGATGAGAAAAAAATCTGAAGTCTACATCACATGACTTTCTTGTACGGAATTTTAAATTATACGCATTTTTTTCTTGCATTTTACTTAGTTTTGCTAAACTGAATTAAATCTACTTCGTTGGTAGCGCATAAACAACAGCGGAATAAATGCAGTTCTTAAAATTCACTACATTTGATTACCATAGCAACATTCTGGCGCTACGTTCACTCAAGAGCGTTGCATGTCATTCCTTATATAACTCAGAATGCACAAAAATCATATCATCCGAAGAATCATCTAATCGTTGCCACATGTTCTATTCAAATACTATGAAAAATCTAAAACTATGTACAAAAAAAATTAAACGAGCAAAAAAAAAAAAAAAGAAACAGTGTTTCACAGACGATTCAGTATTTCTCATTCAATTAATTCAGCTCTCACTTCGCGACGAGGCAAAAATAGATAAAACTTCAAAATATCAATTACGAAGCAAATCTTAAACATTTATTTCCTCGAATAAATTCCAGAATGGATTAAGCCTGATTTAATTCGCAATAATAAAAGAAGGCATTATCTCTGTTGTTGCGAAGCTTAGTTTCTCTAGACTGAGAAGAAATTCATTATTCTGCTAAGTTTTAAATGTAAACAAATACGGCTACTATGGTAAAAATATTTATGTTTAGCCCCACTTAAACAACGTTTAAATTGTTGATAATGCTACAAGTATTATATGCAAATTTACTAAAGGCACAAAAACCTTAGCCGGAAGATAAGAACAGCATAATTGAATTATTTTTAAAGCAAAGAATGCGCAATTTACCAGCATATAAGAATAAAAAAAATGAGCTCACTCAGCCGAGTAACAAATTAGATATGTATGTACTTTTGGTGTGGCCGATTGCAACTAAAATGGGAGGTGAACAACTACATGTTATAGCAGTCCTATATACAAAATTTCAACATTCTGAGGCTACTCTTTTTGAATTCTGTGAGATACATAGATACGTAAGTACGTACAGACGCCACGAAAGAACACTCTTCTGAATCCCTTTTAAATCCGTTTTATAATTCGTTTGGAGGTAAAGATTATTCTGTCCTTACGTACAGATGTCAGGGATAAACATCGTTAACTTGCATTCGACAGAAGTGAAAATGGATATTTTCGTTGAAATATGATACCCGGAGTTTTTCATGATTATAATACTTCCTTTATTTCGTACAAGGAAATAAAAAATGCGTTTGAAAACTGCAATGGAATTTAACTAATTTAATATAAATGCAACGAGAAATATAAAAAACAGATACTTTCAGAGCATTTTAATTATGAAATGTTTTTTCATGAACTGTTTACAACGTCTTTAACGCAAAAGTTCATTTATGAGCTCCATATCGTTTCTGAAAATTATTTTACGATACTGGACAACTCACGTTAATACTCAGATAGCATCTGTCATTGGATGAACATACCAATAAAAAATTTTAAATTAAGAAAAAAAGGAAAAAAAAAAAAAAAAGAAAAGAAACCTCAGTTTGATATAGCCGTTTTCAAAGACTGTTTTTCCACGAGGAAAATAATTCCATTCTCCTTCCCCTAAAATAGATCCGATCTACTGATCATCCTCAAAATCGATAAACTCTACCTATCCTAGAAAATTTACGTCGAGCTAAGGCTTTTTTGCGCAAAAGGGATGTAAGTCCCAAATGGGATATATTAGTCTTGAAACGGCTTTTCCGTCCAAACATTTAAATGCGTTGTAAAACTTTTCAAATTGTTGCCACCAATTATGATATTTAAAGAAATTAAATGATGAAGTATCTGCATAAATAAATGTACACTGTGCCAAAAAAAAGGGGGGAGGACACTTCTATATCTCCCGTTCTACTGGGCCGATTGACGAAATTCCAATTGCGTTTTCCCTGTCTTGGAAGCGCTACTTAGGATATGTATTATATTTATATATAGCATTGTTCCAATTTAGGTATCTTGACACAAAATTGGACTTTTTCTGAAATGGCATGCCAGCTTTTTCCCATGTTTCGATTTTAGGACTCAGATTATGCCAAACTGCCAAGTTTTGTAAAAATCGCACGAAAAGTTTTTAAAGGATTAGCTCTCAAAACTTTAGCTCCTCAATGTTAACTCAATTTGGTATGGATTTATTAATATCTCTTTTATTTTAAACTTATTTAATTTCTTCCTACACAGTTCGAAATTTAGGTTCATTCCAAATAAAATTCACCGATCTTTTATGATTTATTTTTAAAATTTGTATTTTTAAGTAATTTTTATAAATTTTTCGAAAAAAATTTGAATTATAACCTGTAAAATTTTTACCATCATCTTAAAGTAGATGTATTTCTAAGCATACCTGCAAAACGTTGCAGGTTTTATTCAAAATTTCCGAAGATATACGTGAATTTATATATTGGCGCGTTTTGAAATTCGGCATATTGATTGAAAGCGATAATAATGAAAATGTTGTTTACGCACTTTGTTAAAGATGTGATTTTTTTTCCGTTCCTGCAGAATGGAAGGGATAGAAAAATAGGCTGCTATGTTTTAAGAATTTCGCCAAGTAAATTATTCTTGGCGCAAACTGAAAAAAATTCGCCAAGTTAAATTTTTGAATCTCTCCGTAAACTTATTACCAAATTTTATAAAATTTAATATTTAGGCATAATTTGAGTCGTAGAATCGAAATATGGAAAAAAATTGGCACGTTATTTCAGAAAAAGTCCTATTTTGTATCAAAATACCTCTAGTAGAATAAAGCTGTATTTAAATCTAATATATATCCTAAGTCGCACTTTCAAGACATGGAAAACGCAATTTGAATTTCGGCAATCGGCCCAGTAGAACGGGAGATATATAACTGTCCCCCCGCTCATTTTTTTTTCGCAGTGTATATAGAAATTTATCATATTTAATTAGGATTGAATATATTTAATTAGGATATTTAATTATATTAATCATATTTAATTAGGATTGAATACGTATCTGCTAAACTAATTGGATAAGTGTGAAAATAGAGATTGGTGATTTATCGAAATCCAATCTCGTCATCTTCGTCTGCACGCTTTCAACCCCGGTCCTGACGACTGCAAGCTGATTCCTCGTACACATGAAATCATCACACATATATATCTTTACATATAATAAAACAAAGAGTCTGTGTGTGTGTGTCTTTCGTTCGTGTTGCGAGTAAGCTAATAGATCCAGGGCCACAAAATTTGGTACATAGGTGTATCTACACAAGAGCCAGTGCACCTCGAAGCGATTTTTTCGAAATTAGAATTAGAATTTTTTTTATTTTATGTTTTGTGACCAAATCGCGTCATTTTGAGACATAATGGGGTACAGGAAAGCGAGATTTCACTCTATACATTTCATTTTTACATCGTCGCGAAGCGTAGACACTTAGCTATTTTCCGAACTTAAAATAAATTTCGTATTTCAATAAATCGATTAAATACGAATTTATTTAGGAAGATGAGCTTAACACCTTTTCAACGGAATTTTTTGAAAAAAAACTTATTTTAAAAAATGTGCCGTTTATTTTCCTTTGATTTTTGGACACGTTGAACTTTAATCCTTTCGACTCCTTTTAAAAAAAGAATTTTGGAAAAATAATAATATTTTGTATTTTTTTAAAATTTTTTAAATGAAGCTTCCGAATACACTTCTCACATCTCAGATATTTTAAAATGTAGTTTTGGCAACAATTTTCCTTTCTTATTGTTGTTGATAGATTTTTGATGAAATTGCATCATTTTGAATAGTTTCATTCTTTTAAAAATTTCGGTTTGGCAACAATTTTTCATCGTATTTCTTATGTTACTGTTTTTAAGAGACTGAAAAGTTTAAGAAATTAAAAAGTTGTTTCTTTTTGCAACGGTAAATTGTTTAATTACTTTATTAGGATAATTAACATTTGTATCAAGGGATATTGCTTATTTCATTGTAATATTATGTTTTAATTATATATAATTTTAATTATAAAAAAGTTTTGCATGATATTTTTTAATCTGTTTAAGTTCTTAATCTGTTTATACCATTTGAGTTCTTAAGATTTTGCAAAGGGAAGTTGGTTAATTTATTTATTAGGATAATTAATATTTGTATTAAGGGATATTGCTTATTTCGTTGTATGCTTTTTATATGTAATGCCTTTTTAACTGAATTTTTTTCCGTTGTTGTTTGTTTCTTTTTCGATAAAATTGTTCTGCAGAGTAAAATTCTGTGCGGTTTTCAAATTTAATGTTTGGTGTTGTTCTCTTTAGGCATTTTTCTGGTACACTTAAAAGCCAGACGAAGGCTGGCCGCGCAGCGGCTAGTATGTAATATATAACAAAATATGATAGCTGCTTTAAAAAAAAATAATTGTCGACCTCAAAATTAACATTCTAAATTTGGTGTTCTTCCCCCTAAAGTCATCTGTCTTTCCAAATTCGAGATTTTTCTACGTTATGATACGTTTACGTCCTAATGAGAAGGACAATCAAAACTAATATTAACCAATGATCGCTTGTCTCTAGAATCGCATCTACCCTGGTATGTACGCGTACTTCTGGAAGCTAATTACGTCTCTTCTTTTCCTAGCTTTAGCAACTGTTAAAATATCCCCGCTGCTCTGCTTCTCCGTCTAAAAGGATGTCGCCTCCGTTAACCTGTGTATATGAGAAATTATTGTAATTGTTTATGATAAAAAAATATATTGTCTACGAAGAATAAATCTAAATATGCCTAGAAATAAATATGGTGATTAGCTGAACTTGGATTGTGTCAACATCTTCTTCCATCTTTCCATTCGACTATCGAAAGCTGCTAAAAGTACCGCTGTTAACTGCGTACCAAAATATCCATCCACGGTCATGCTGACTGCAAGTTGATTCCTCCTCTTCGCTTCCGAAAATATAATATTATATATATTAGATCTTCAGTTTTTAGCTGTTTAAGGCTCAGATTAGATTTTAGTATATTATTTAAAGAAATCACTTCTGAAATGTTTTCGTTTTCTCAGTATTAGAAGTTTAGGATTGCATAATCAGGGATCACCCAGTTTTTGAGTGTTGTTTAAATGACAATTTGGTTCAAGGTACATTTGTTTTGCTCTTTAATTTGTAATTGCTCAACGGCACTTTTTAATCATTTTTTCAAAATTTGCGTTTTTAGAAATGAACGTCTTTTATATAATAGCCTTAACATGACCTTTTTTTTCATACTTTGCCTAAACAGTTTTTAACATTCCAAAGAATGCGTAGATATTATATGCCTATGAAAGTAAGAAATAGTTATCACATAGCATACTTTACCTAAAAAAAACCAGGCATTCTATAAAATGCTCAGGTATTCCATAGAATGTCTAGGTATTCTATTCGTTTTAGGCTTTGCTGTTAACATATACAAGACTTTGAAGTGTACCCTTCATGAAAATAACGATGAGAAAAAGAGTATGACCCCTCTGAAAAACTGGAGCCTAGATTGTGGAGAAAACTGGAATTATTATTATTATTGTGATGTGATTGTGGAATAATTTATATTTGTTTATAGTTTTTTTTTTTTTTTAGTCCAAAGGGATTTAGTCCCGAAGGACTATTACTTTCGTTTTGCGATTTTGCGTCGATTCACTCTGAATGCCCGTTTCACTTTTCAAATTGTTGCCACTAAATGTTATCGCTCTGCATTAAATTTTAAAAAATGAAAAATCTGCATAAATGTATGCCTGTTTCTCGCATTGTGATAAAACCTAGAGCCATCGAATTTTGAATGACGTAATCCTACTGCGAATATGGGCATCTGGAAGCCCTAATTTTGAATTTGAAATTTGCTTTATTATCGATTTTATGTTTTGTAACATTTCAACGAATTTCTGATTAACAAACTAAATGATTTCAAAGCGAGCAATGGCAACACTGTACG
>KK112603.1:631652-643412 GCA_000611955.2 Stegodyphus mimosarum
AAAAAAAAAAAACAAAAAAAAAAAAAAAAAAAAGGGCCCATGCCAACTCTTAACTCTGCATCGGGAATGCAAAACATATGCTGCTATTCTGCTTTAAAAATTTTTGTAACTTTACTATTGAAATGTGCATGGTCTAAGTGCGGAAAAAAAAATATGCTCAATAATAAAACTGAAAAGACAAAAAAAAAGAAAGAAAGGAAAAAAAAATATGCTCAATAATAAAACTGAAAAGACAAAAAAAGAGAAAGAAAGGAAAAAAAAAAGGTTAGTAGGAGCGAGTGGTAGCAGTACACTGCTAGATTGCGAGCTCAGCGCAGCGAGACCGTATAAAACCCTAACAAACCATTTTGGAAGACCGTTAAAATCTGAAACCTTTCAGATTCCCCCCCCCCTTTTCTTAAGCTGTGTTTTGAAACTATAGGATTACTTTCAGCAACATTTCTTTCCGATGTTTGACGATAGAAGTTTCCTTCAATCTGCCTTTTACCATCCTTTACCAATGGTAAAAACATAAATTATTTTTGTTATTAAATTGTTATTATACTTTGTTATTAAAATTTGAATTTAAATAACTTTATTTTAAAAATAAATGTAAAGTTTAGGGAGATAGAAATGTGTTTGGGGAGGAAAAAAAATAAGCGCTTTCCTGTTAAAAGAGCGCGAGTGTGCTAAAGCGCCAAATAGTGATGCCCTATATTTCCTCGCGAACAGCTATGAAATAAAAACGCCTCATCAGTAGCCTAGAACATAGAAAATGTTTAATGCTCACGATACTGAATTTGAGCAGTTTTCTGGATTTTTTAAGCTGCTGATTTGGCTCATTTTTTACTTCCTTGCAGAAAGTAAAGGAAATATTGTAATCATGAAAAATTTCGGATATCATATTTAAACAGAAATATAATTTTGACCATTCCCGAATCCATTTGGATGATTTTTTTTTTTTTTTGCGTGACGTCTGTACGTACGGACATAATAAATACAATAATGTTGCTTATAAAACGGACTGTAAAATGGATTTAAAGTGCATTCAAAAGGGAAATATTTTTTTGTGACGTCTGTACGTAGATACATACGTATGTAAGTAATTATTTATGCATTTTATCTCGCCTAACTCAACAACGATTAACTGTAGAACTTTGAAATTTTGTATATAGGGCTATTACAACATCTAATTGCGTACCTTTTTTTTTTTATTGCAATCGGCAGAACCAAACCTGTGAACCCGGCTTAAAAGTCGCTATCTAACTATTATTTTTGCAATCATTGATATCATCGTCATATATTTTCAGTTACAGAAGTGTTTTAGATGACGAAAATATTCATATTTGGGCAATGTCAAATTTAAAAATAAAATTAATTTCCAACACATAACGAAATCTAGCTTTTAATGAGGTCTGCCGGTTCTTATACTTAAATTTCGGAAAGTTTTGTACTCGTCATAAAAAAATGTATATAAGAAGTTTGGCAAAAATTGATCGGAATATTTAATTTCAAAATTTGCATATTTTATGTCCTTTTAAACTTGCCTTTAGAGATCGACTAATTAAGGTAGAATAATTCGAGGAAAGAAGTTTAAATGAAGTGCAGAAAATATAAGTATAGACAGTACAAAGCAGTCATGTGATATCCACATCAGATATTTTTAAGTGTAGCAAAACAGTCGAGGATGTCTGCCCAAGAGATGGGATGTATTCGGGGAGGACTTTCTAAGATAAACTGCTGCGTATCAAAGTTACACATGTATGAAACCATGAAAACGCTTATATAGCCAACCCATTCGCTGAAATCGAATCTAGATAGAATTTTCAGTGTTCAGTCGCTTCACCAGATAAAAACTTTATACATCGTAGAACTCTTGCTATGTAGTTATTAGTCCAAAGGGACAATTTGCTCAGAAGGACTATTCATTTCGTTGATTCATTAAAAGCGTTGTTTCACTTTTCAAAGTGTTGCCACCAAATATTTTCGCCCTGCATTATATTTAAAGAAATTAAATAATGAAGAATCTGCATAAATGTATGTATGTTTCTAGCATTGTGATAAAACAACGGTACCTAGAGCCATCCAATTTTGAATACTGAACGTTTTCATCCGAATATGGGCATCTGGAAGCCCAAATTTAAAATTTGGAATTTGTTTTATTATCGATTACATATTTTGTAAAACCTGAAAGAATTTTTGATTAACAAACTCAAGGATTTCAAAGCGGGAAATGGCAACGTTGTACAGAAAAAAAAACATTTTTATCTCCAGGGCGTGTGACTGTGTATCAGAAATTCTAAAGATATGCTCATTTTAAAATGATTTTGCGATATTTCTCTTGAACTGAATTTTAAGTGCGAAGAACGGGATATTTAATAAATAAAGGTAACACACAAAATACCAAAAAAAAAGTAATTTCGCTGTTGAATTGTGTATGGCGTAAGTGTGAAAAAAATTATTCTTAATAATGAAAAAGATAAGGAAAAAGATAAAAAAGTGGGTTAGCAGGAGAGTGAGTGTAACAGCAAACTGGTAAACTATAAACTCAGAGAGAATGTAAAAACCTTAACAAACACTTTTGTGCGACCGTTGAAATTTGAAACTTTTCAAATTTTTTTTTAATGTATTTCCATTAATTAGAGTTTCTTAACCCAAGCAGTTCATAAGGCATCCTTTCAAAATATCAAGGTAGATAAATTAGTTTTATAACATTTTAAGTAAGCAGCCTTTAAAATCACCTTCACATCTGCGATATTTTGGTTTTTCAGGGCATAAACTGAAAAAAAAATGTAATTTGATTGACACTTTAAGTGCAGGAGTTAAAAGTGGAATATCAGCTTCAATGAAAACGAAGACTTTATGATTCTTGAAACTTTCCTCTAAAGTTCATTGTTCATATTATCATTGTCGATTACTCTTTTCACCAATCAGACTTAATTGTTTATGATTAATTACAGCTGTCAATAATTTCCGGTGTTGTTGGCAAAAAGAAACTTTTCAGTTTCGAGTTACACTGCACTTTGCCAGTCTTTATTATAGAAGTGAAATATACGGTTACGGTTTCTGCCTGCCACGGTACAACGAATATCGTAATAAAGCAAAACACTTGAATTTCTTTTCATTTTCCTGAACAATAAATGTAACATTAACATCGCATACTTTATACATTATAAAATAGTATAGCTGCTTAAAATTTAGCTAACGCGTTAAAAGCTTAAAAAAATAGCATTTTTCGATTTCTTGCAGGAAGTTTATGTTCGCAGTTTGGGTAAAATCCAAGAGATTTTCCAGCCTGTAATGCGAAACCTATTTTCCAGCTTCTATAGTTTCCAGCTTGTCTCGGAATTTTACATTAGTTTCTAACATTAATTATTTTTAATGACCTCGAGGGAAATTTCTTTCAAGTGTTACTGTCAGTACACGGCTTTCGAGTCATGGTAAAAGAGAAATTATTGCTATTTAATGAAAATGAAAATATTTGTTTCACACTTTATGCACAAGCATACAAGGAAATTGGTGCCCAGTTAACGGTATGAATCATCTTATTAAAATATTTGATATGGACACTACATGATTTCCTGGTACGGCCTATTAAATTATTACAGATATATTATTACACTCACTATTAATTATTACTGTTACGTGCGTACGGGTTCGTAATATATTGAATGCACAAGTCGTAAAAAGTTAACAAAAATTTATTCTTTCCACAAGAAATAAATTAAAATGCTGAAATATTTCTTCACAAATCTTCGCACAATATCACAATATCTCAAACGTTTAGCAAAAACTCAGTTCAAAACAGATAAAATAATTCTATCTCACAGCGAAATCGCTACAATCAATACAGCATTAAGTAAACAAACAGCAGTTCGCTTTTTACAGCTACAAGTATAACAGCAACAACAACAACTAACTAACTAACTAACTGAGATGAGGTGTTTCACCTCGGCTTTTATAAGCTTTTTAATTATCAGTAGAACAATCACGATTTTTCTAGATTTTTCTGGATGGCAACAGTAATTACGAGATATTTATTTATTAAGCATTAAATGCGCGCGCTCTTTTATTTTTATTGCTATTTTTTTTTAACGTAGCTTTCTCTTCAAAAATCGTCTGCGTTGCTAAGGCAACATGAAGCAAATCTAATAACAATTCAAAATAAATAGCCAAATAAATGTGAAATTCGTAACATTACATTACTGTTATAAACTATACTATTCATTATTACATTTACTATAATTAAATTATTACATTTACTATTATAAAACATTTTTTCATGAACTTTATTTAACTTCTTTCTTATTCACCCAACTCAGTTCTCACTTCTCGACAAGGCAAAAATACTTCAAAGCTCATAACATCTGCATTAAAAATCGTAAAATACAGAAAAAAACGAAAACACCAAATACAGTTAAAAACGGCTACATTTTTTTTTCAATTAAAATTAGTTTCTAAGCAGAAAAAATAAGAAATTCGGACAATATTTTCGTTGCACAAATTTATAGTTTGGTTCTTACTGGCAGAAAGACATTGAATCTGGTGCACTAACTGACTTAATTCACTATTGTACTAAGAGTATCAAATGTAAATAAATGGCGGTCTCGTTAGGCCTAGCGCCGCTTAAACTTTTAAATTATTGATAATTCTACACTATTGTATGCAGGTGAACTAAATTTAATAAAATTAGGCATAAAATCCTTTACCGGAACATAAGAACAGCATAGTTCAATCACTTTTAAAGCAAACATGCACAATTTACCAACATATAAGAACAGAAAACCTGAGCTCACCTAGCTGAGTAACAGTGTGGGAATTTATATACAGGGTGTTTATAAAGTCCCGGACCCATTTTCATGTTTAATAACTCATAAAATAATAAAGATAGATTAAAATTAATAACATAAATGGTTAGATAGACTCAAAAAGTTTCACGACCCTTGTCAATGAATTTCCACGTGTGCGCTCTTCGTCGCACGGAGAATATCAAGTCGATATTCAATTTCACGCCAGGTACCGGCAAGCATGTCGGCATCCACAGAGGCTATTGCTGTTCTAATTCTGTCTTTTAGGTCATCAATGTTCGACACTCTCCTCCTGTAAACGTTGTCCTTTACAAATCCCAAAGGAAAAAGTCCAGCGGCGTTATATCAGGTGATCTGGGTGGCCAAGGAATTGGACCTCCTCGCCCAATCCATCTTCCTGTAAAATGGTCATTCAAAGAACTACGAACGATGGTACCCTAATGAGGTGGTGCACCATCTTGTTGCAAAAAGACATGTGGCTGAAGCTCTTGTAGTTGTGGAAATACGAAGTTTTCCAACATGTCTAAGTATACGACTGATGAGACCGTCTTTTCTGTAAAAAAGAAAGGCCCAATGATTTGGTCGTGCATTAGTCCACACCACACATTAACGTTTGGGGAATCCCTTTGTGATAACATAACAAAAGTAAACATAACATTGCAATAGTTGCCAAAAACAAAAGAGAGAAAAATGCAATTAATAAGCAGACGATATTTAGAAAAGTACAGATATTTAGACTGGAAAATGAAATTATCTGAAATTAACCACACGCGCAGGCGATGTTTACAAAAGTAAAGATATTCAAACCTGAAAAGGAAAAAGGAAAATATATAAGTTCCATCAATAAATGCCATAAGTTTGTTTATATCTTCATTATTTTATGAGTTATTAAACATCAAAATGGATCCAGGACTTTATAAACACCCTGTATATCTCTCTATGTATACGTATGGTGCGGTCGATTATAGCAGCCCCATGTACAAAATTTCAACGTTCCACTGCTACTCGTTTTTGAGTTATGCAAGGTACATATATACATAATAAATACGTACGTACAGACGTCCCGAAAATGTGCCTTCTGAATCCATTTTACAATCCGCTTTGGATAAAAGAGTCCTTTATTCTGTACGTACAGATGTCATGCAAAAACAGCGGGAGCGGTCAAATGTATTTTTATTTCATTGTAAAGCTTAGAAAAAGGGAACTGTGGCAGCAGTTCTTAAAATAAAGCAGATTTTTATCTCCAGCTTGCGAGACCGTTAAATTCATCCTAAATGGCTTTGAACAAAATGAACAAATTTCAAAAGTATTGTTAATTGGGAGAAATTTAATATTAGTATTGAAATCCCAAATGCTCACCCTAATCTTGTTAACATTTCTGATATCGAAAATGAAATCCATAAAATCCACTTCAGAATTCAAAGTGCTCTACGAGAAGTTACTACTATTAAAGCAGATCGCTCTCAAACTTCACTTCCAGATTATATCGAGAAAAAAATCAAAGATAAGAATACATTGGCAAAACGATGGAAAAATACTGGAGACCCCAGATTAAAAAGATTCCTTAATCAAGAAGTTCGAGAAATCTCTAAATTACTCAGTGACTATAGATCACGTAAATGGGAAGAACTTCTAGATAACATGGAATATGAACCTACCCTTATTTGGTAAACTGCCAGAGCTCTTAAAAAGCCATTTGCGGATCTTATCCGCCTACTCAATACCCCCAATGGATTAGTTTATTCTGAACAGAAAATGACAAAAGTTTTAGCTCAACAGCTTGAAAGCACCTTTACTCCTAATCCCAACTTCGATCCTGAAATTGAGAAAGAGGTTCAAGAATTCAACGAGAATTTAATTCATCGAACTGCCGTAAATTATTTACTACCTACCTCTCCTAGAAAAGTACAGAACCTCATTAAGAATCTCAAGATTAGAAAAGCTCAAGTATACAATTCAATCTCCAATAAATCTACCAGAGAACTTCCCTGGCGTTACATCGTATTATTAACAAATCTCTTCAATGCCTGTTTTACTTTCGTTTAAATTATTTCCCACATCAATGAAAGCATACTATAGTCATAAACTTCTTTCAGGTGAAAATAATAATAATAATAATAATAAAAACAGTTACCGCCCAATAAGCCTGCTTCCCTGCATTGGTAAAATTTACAAAAAAAAAATTATTCAAATTCGACTTATTAATCACCTCAAAAAGAATAATACCATCGACTCCGAACAATATGGATTTCGCCGAGGACATAGTACCACACACCAGCTCATTAATGTGACTGAATTTATTGCTAACGCTTTTATTAAGAAAAAAGTTGTTGCTGTATGCTTTTTAGACACAGAAAAACATTCGACAGAGCATGGCACGTTGGCCTTCTCTTCAAAATGCAAAAAGCACTTATCCCTATCAGTTTCATCAAATTAATATACTCCTATTTAAAAAATCGTACTTTTCAAGTTCGAATTGGAAAATCTCTCTCCAATAGAAAGATCATTAAAAGTGGCGTCCCCCAAGGAAGCATTTTAGCGCCGATCCTATTTAACATCTTTATAAATGACATGCCACAGCCATTAAATGCAAAAATCGCTAAATATGCTGATGATACTGTCGTTCTTACGAAGTCTTTAAAACCGCAACTCGCTATTGACAATCTAAAGTTCGCAGTTAACATCACTAATCATTGGTTCAAGATCTGGAGAATTAAATTAAACCCAAATAAGTGTAACGTCACCATTTTTAGAAGATATAAAAAGAATACTGCTGTCGAAATTTATATTCCAATTAATAATGTGCAAATACCAGTTAACGGCTCCATTAAATACCTAGGTGTGCTCTTTGACGAACAGCTATTGAGCAGCTTAAAGAAAAAACTATGAATGCATTAGGAAAAACTAACGCAGGGGTTACTGCCATTTATCTTCTCCTACGAAGAAACTTGAAACTTCATATAAAAACAAAACGTATACTATATCTCACTATGAATCGAGCCATTTTACTATACGGTATTCCCGCCTGAAGCACCGTTGCTAAAAACCTATCGTAAAAAATTAGGAGTTTTTCAAAATAAATTACTAAGGATGATTTTAAACGTCTCATGGTATGTTCGGAACAAGCAAATACTCAAAGAAATGAAGATCGATTCCATACACGACGAAATAATTTCTGCTTGCCTTAACTTTTTCCAGAAAATGCAAAATTCAGAATACCACCATGTAAGAGAACTTGTAAACTATGACCCAACTATTGAACATACTATCAAAAGGCCAAGAATCATTCATTACAATCCAAAATGGTAAGTTTTTAATTCCTTCTCAAGCTTAAATCTTTAAATTCCTCATACAACAGCTCAAAAGACTCTTTTAGCCGCTAATGGCGGCACTCGTCCGTGGATTCGCCTTTTCGGCGTGAGCACTCCTGTGCTTTTAAACATTTAAATAAAGCCAGCGCCCTCAGGCAAAAAAATAAACTATAGGTAAAAGCACATTTTAAATGCTAAATGCCTATTGTATCCTGATGACCAATGACCAATGCATGCCAGACTGTTGCCACTCGGAAAAATTAGCGTTTTCGGAGGAGTTTTTAATTAATATCTCTAGATGTCTACCTTTTCCAGAAATGAACTGTAGAAAGTTTGGTGGCACTTGGTGACGATAGCTATAGTAGTGACTGAGTAAAACACGCAGAAACACATATATGTATATAATTGCCTCACTTTTGTATTTTGGAAGATAAACGTCTGAAGTATAATCCTCAAAAGTTTCCACTTTACCCTTAGAATCCGCAGAAAAGTGAACAAAGTTTTAAAAGGAGATATCCTTCACAAGAGCACGATTCTTTGCGAAGAAAAGAATAATCTTCCCCTTAGAAAAAAAAAAAAAAAAAAAAGGGAATGGGTGGAGGAAAACATTTCACTTTCTCATCTCGGAAGCCAAAGAGTGAGTTTCTTTCTCGTCTTCGCGTAGTGGGCATTAAACGCGTCTTGAAATGAGTCGCCAATGGGCAATAAAGAGCACCAATTACGTGTCAAGGCAGTAAGGGTGGGTGATAAAAACTCACGGTAGGGCAATTATAAATACGTTGGTGATGGCTATTTCAGTAATTACTTGGACAATGATGCTCAATTAAGTGCGTCTTCTACAGTTGATTGAGATTGTTGCTTCTGTGGTTGGGAAAGAGGTCAGGGCACTAAAACTCCGTCTTTCTTGGAAGTACGTTGTTTGCAAAAAGGAAGAAAAAAAAAGGGGAGACGTGCGAGCATTAAAAGGACCTACCCAGCTTTCTCTTCTTCAATATCATGAACTCCTTCCGTAACGCTAAGCATGCTGTACCATTTTTAAAACTGATTCCTCTGCCTCCATTTTTTGCAAGATTTTCTGTTGAGAATTTTGGGGAATGGATAAGAGCAATAAACACTTTAGAGACAGATTGGATAAGATTGTTGATTACTGGTAGTTCGTACCGTGTTCGAAGTTTCTGTGATTTACCTAATGTGGATTCTTCAGAAGGTTCCCAGTAGCGATATTCATCGCATAATTATAAAATTTAACCTATTCTATAATACGTTTATAAAAAATGCTTTATTTTTCCTTCTGTACGCATAACTGCGTATGTAAATACTTAGCCTAGAGAAATTTGCTACTTAGCCTAGAGAAAATAATTATTACCTGGAAGTATAGCTATGAAACTAAAGTTATGAAAATATAGTTATGAACGTAAAAGTATAGTTATAAAACGCAAAACATGTGTTTTTCTTGGAATAAATAAACAAGCAATAAAAAGGACAAGAGGATCATAGGATAGAATCGGGCCAACCAGCGGGCGAGCAGTAAAATCGTTGAACACTGGTAGTTCCGTCGGGGGTTCGAATCCCTGCGAACGGGCTGGCTGCATATGCGTTTTCGTGATTTTTCCCATGTGTAATGTGTAAACGACACAGTTTCCCTTAGAAAGTCCTCCACTAAGGCGTCCTTTCCATTAGGCAGATAGCCCTCAAGTGCTTTGCCATAATTAAATAGTAGTAGGTTAGAATCAAATTTAGCAAAGAATTCACTTGAGCTTCTTCTTCTTCTTCGCGTGAGCTTCTTAAAACTTATCACTGTTTACTTCAGAGGAGGGTGGAGAGAAAAATAAGTCTCCCCATACTTTCTCCGCTGATGCAGTTATATTACAAATGAAAGATCTTTTTTTATCGTATCTAGGCTTTTCTAATAGCCAGACAGTCAACAGAAACAGCTTGTTAGGACATTTTGAGTTCATCTGTACTAAAATTTGACATATTATCTCCTGCTTGTTTTACAATCAAATCAAAAGCCCTTCTATTTGTTATATTAGCCACTTGCGTAGTCAGATGCCTAAAATAGTTATTGGAAAAAAAGAGAAATATATGTAATGATTTTAATCAGTTAAGCTAATATAACTTCATGGATCTAGCTTATTAATTAATAATTACGGAGAAGAATCTGCATTTATTGCTTAATTTGTTCATTCCTAACAATAAATTTGAAAGAAAAAATTAAATATGTTACCCTTGGGTAAACGACAACAAACTGCCACGTTGAAGATAAAATTATTTTAATTCGGTGCACGGAAACACATTTCTTTTAAATCTCTGAGTTTGTCGATTAAATTTCAAACACAAGTTTATTGTGTTTTGTTGAGGAGCGAAAGAATTCTTTTATATCACTTTGGTTTTCTGATTAAATTTCAAATGATTTTCTGATTAAATTTCTGATTTTCTGATTAAATTTGCCGAATGGCAAAATCAAACTTTTATATCCCTGAGTTTCAATCAAAAGGGGTCTTTAATTAGCACAAAACAGGGAATAAATTTTTTAAAAAAATCCTAAATTCAAAATTCGGACTTTGAAGTGTATATTTTTGGGAGAAAGACTGCGTTTGTTCAAAATTTGATGACTATACCTGCCGCCATTTTTTTACAAGACGATTAAATTCGAAAGACAAATATATTGCTTTTTGCCGAATGTCAACAAACATTGCGAGTTTTCTGATTAAATTTGAAACACAAATATCTCTGGCTTTGTAAAGCAGCAACATAAGCTCTTATCTCTGAATTATTGATGAAAAGTTCCTTAAATTCGCACAAAACATCAAATAAATTTTCAAAAAATTCTAAATTCAAAATTCGGATTTCGAAGTGCATATTTTCAGGTGAAAAATTGTGTTTGTTCAAAATTTGACGACTGCAGCCATTTTTCGACAAAACGATTAAATGCGAAAGACAAATATATTGCTTTTTCGCCGAATGGCAACAAGCTCCTTTTACATCCTGAGTTTTCTGATTAAATTTGAAACGTAAATATCTTACACTTTGTACAGTGGCAACACAAAGCTCTAACATTGTTGAATTTTTAATCAAAAGTTCTTTAAATTAGCTAAAAATGTGAAATAAATAAAAGCAATTTAAAAATTCGGGCTTCACGATGCGCATGTTCGAGTGAAGGTATATGTGGGTTCAAAATGTGATAACTGTATATGGCGTTGTTTTTCACACAATACATAGAACATACGTACATACATACCTACATGTATTCATTATTTAACAGAAATATAGAGATGAAGAAAGGTACAAAAAGAACTTTCATATTTGTAACACAGTCACATTAATTTTATGACGTAGAATATTTCAATGTTCTTGCACTCATACATCAAGCTGAATGCTAACGGGCAGGATTTTTTTTTCATTAATAAAATAAAAATATTTTTAAATAAATTTTAAATCTGCTTTCTAAGTATTTATCAAAATATACATAAATGACTGTAGTATTATCGCAAATGGGGAAAAAATTTATATTTATTTTCTCTCTGATATCTAAAGTTTGGTACCTGTAAAACATTTTTGTTGGTTGCACTTTGTAATTCGACTATTTGACAGGTTTAATTCTTAGAGTGTTATTTTTTTAAATAATTTTAACATGTTTAATTAATAATTTAATATTTCAT